>QXVZ01028406.1:0-14650 GCA_008931825.1 Phallusia fumigata
GCCAGTAGCTAACAGTATGGTGGACGAATTGAATGCCATCAGCTTAATATTTTATATTCCTAAATTTTTAACTAATCTCCAAAATTTACAGTAAATCCTGAGTTACAGTAAGAGGCATATATTTTTGCTACTCTATTGAATCAATAAATCGATAAAAACTCGATCGCTTGCACCCAAAATTGAACATAACATTGGCACAGGTGCTTCAAAAATCTCTTGCAACCACTGTAAACATAACATCTGGATTGGTAAAAATCTAAAATCAATATTCGTTCATTATATTCTGCAAATTATTTAGATCTAAACAACTGTTTAGGTTCCAACCGGGAAGGAATTTGATGAGTTAAGGGATAGTATTTATTTTATGGTAGACCACTGGTTCCAAACCTTATAATATTACTTTTTATCACTTTTGTCTAGTAGAGTGAAAAGTTCCAACATAAGCAAAGGAGGAGTGCATCAGGTTTGAAAACCACTGGTTTAGTTTTCCGCCACGCAGCCAAAACGTACATGGGCCACTTACTGTGTTGTACAACTTCGTCGTAACCGCATCGTCTGTGTTGCCCCAAACTGTGATCGATTCGCGGTTGTACTCGCTTATCAGGTTTGCAGTCTGGAAAACAATCGCAAGGCATGACATATAAACCGGTTGGCCAACAGCAACTGGTAACACAGGCCTTTACCCCGCTGATAAAAACCGTAAATGGTGCCTGTTTTTTAACATTAGCAGCCTAATGTGCATATTATAGCCACAATAAAAAATAAATAAAATGCTTTAATTTGAAACAAATTAAAAAATGTTGTCAGTTATTTTTTAAATGTAACTTTTCTTTAAGAAGGGGTTTTTGTAGCCCCATAAGCGGACATATTAACCGTTACACAAAGGGGCCCTTTATTTACGTACACTTTTCACCAGGGATGGGCAATAACCCTTTCCATGGGCGCATAAGAAACAGAAAATATTGTGGATGGCCGGGTCGAAAGGCTTGACTCAATTCTGCACAATATAAATGGCATTTCTTCATGAAAGCCAGTTAATAGCATTGTATTGACAAGCTGGTAAGAATATATGCTATGTCTAAGCAAAGTGAGGTTGCATAACAAAAAATTATTAAATTATGTTTATGTTGTAATTCCAATTAGCTCAAGACGGGCCAAAGTCAACCTAGTCCCGCTTTACATTATTAACAAACGTATGCTTGTGCGGCGAAGGTTAACACCGTCATGTCGTCATTCAAAATCAAATTATACCTCTCTAATTAAATCGTCGTTGTTGGCCTTAATGTCAATGTTCATTGGAACTCCTTGGAATTCGTTAAATATCGATTTGAGAGAGGGTATGCGGCGTTCAGTCGGATCGTCTGTTTTGAAAACAAACCCATCGGTGAATTCCAAGTTTTGCTCTTTGCGCATCGGTGGTAGCTCCTACAATGGAACAAAAAACATTTTCCCATTTTGCAATAAAAATGTTACAAAACTACTAGCATGTTTTAAATTGCACCTAGATGTTTCAAATTGACAGCCAAAAATCTGACCACTTTATCGTCAATTAAACGTATTTTCCCCAAAAATCACTGCTACTACATTAATATTTTAACTGGCTTATCACTTTTCCATCTACGTGACCCCAAGTCTGGACGCCGCTGTAAAACCTANGACCAACAAGGAAAAAGGTCAAGTTACACTGCTTTAAAAGGTGTCAGTACTCTTAGCGTCAATACAGCAAAAAAATGGCAACCTTTTTTATAAATGAGTTATTGCCGAACCATTTGCTTAACGAACCTTTTTTCCAATGCTCGCAAGTAGCTTATGCGGTTATCATTTCGAGCTATGCTCTTGCACCAAAAATATTTGCTTTATGTTTTGATGCTAAGGTCCGTCTTACCTTCGAAACGCTTGCTCGGTGTTTTCCACCTCCTCGCCCGATCCTAAAAATTAAAACATTAGTCAGAATGATACAAGCAAATTTCCAAAATCATGCCGGTGGGGTTGGTGGAAATTTTCTCGGAAGTCTGACACAGAAATAACGACAGTTACCCGGAAATCTAAAATAGTGAGATAACCCGTGACAAAAGGTCAAATCACCCGTAAAAGTTTCAATACAGAGCTGAATTGCGTGAAAAGTTCAGCAAATATCCTTTATACTTTTAACTCCATAGTAGGAGAAACCAGGACATTGAACCCAAGCGGCAAGATGGCCGAGTGTTTAGCGCGACTGATTTGAACTCGCAAGGTCGTGGGTTCAAATCTTGTCTCGGTCACTTGTGTTTTCTTAAGCGATAATCTGAAGTGGCATTGCTCCACCCCAGTGAAACCCGACCCAAATCCAAATTGCCAATTCAAAAGATGGAATGAAAAAGATCCACCGGAACTGCAATGAGGCAGGTAGCTCGACAGTGGACGCATTATGAGCATAACTCATTCAGGCTTGTTCCACCCACCAAGCACAGAAATGAAACTAACAAGCAATACTGGGACTGATTTCGTGGATCACTCACCTCCTCTGTGGCTGATGTGTTGCGCCTCGAACTGGTGTTTCTTTTTGCCGTGAATGAGAGTCGGAAAGATTAAGAAAAAGATCGAAAGCAGCAGATATGCTCCAACAGCAATTATAACGTAATGATAATACTCTAGCATTTTGCTCGACTACCTTAAAGAGTCTGCAAATAGAGTTAGTTGGTGGTTAGTGTCGTTGTTGTCAGCAAATTTGCACTGGTTTACAGCAGAGAAAAGCGGTGTCAATATCATGATAGTTAATGTTGCTATTTTGTCGACTATTAATAGCTTGTTAACATGTATTATATGTAACTGTACCTGGTCAACGGGTTTTAAATAGCTTACGTTTACGTAAGCAATATTTGGTAGTCAACTAGTTTACTTTACACGCTTCTCCTTACGAATTTTTCAAAGTATGAATTACGTCATAACTCAATTGCGATTTACAGTTTTGCAAGAAATTTAGATACATCGAATATCGTCGCATATACAACGTCGCATGTATCGCTTTTTAGGGTTTCGATGCCCTTTTGTAAACGGCTTTCTTGCAAATATAGTTCTTGGTGTCCTTCTAACACACAATTCAAAGCGCTGTAAAATCACTAAATTACTGTCAGTTGAGTTTCTATCGCCTACAATGCTAGCTACTTTGACTGCCGGAAATCAAAGAGCAGTGTATGACATGATTAAATGCCGCACACCTATGGCCCGCCCCCACAGGAATACCGAGAGGAAATTGCACCATCTCGCGCAATAGTAACGATGTATTGATTACTAATAGCCCTCCAAGATATGAAAATTGACCACAATCATGGCCTATGCCCTTTAAGCATCAACACACAAGCAGTCAAAGCGAAACTGTATGCTTAAGTTTATCTATGACTCATGCGCCAACCAGAATTGAGCACTATTCCCATGCGTACCAGGGCTGTTGATGCAATCTTGTTCTGCAGACTTGTTTTTGTTATGTTGCACGGCAGAGCACTGAATTCCGGTTTACAGCGGTGTCAGATTTCCCAGAGAATTGATTTCAACGCTCGTACTGTACACATTGTCTTGTGCTATGCTGTTTAACGCAATGTCTCCAAATAGTTACCCAAATTTATCCAAAATATCGACTAGATGACTGCACAAAATTGGCTAAAACACTCAATTTACAGTTAGCAAGGGTATACCTGAAAAAAAGGGCAAGATTACACTGTGGCGCAGCATGTGGCCTACCTCACTCTACATGTTGCCACGTCAGTTTGTAACTACTACAAAACGCTGAGTAACATGACGGAAGCTGCCGGTTGTCTGTTGTTGCTAGACCCACGCGCCTCTCAGTAATGACTGTCTGTCGCTTGTCTCGACAACCGAGCTCAATCCATGTCCAGGAAAAGTTTCAACAAACACCTTACGTCAACATTTCCTGATGCTTTAACCCAGTGACCGCTGTGTACTACACTACACAATGTGTGTCATACCAGCTAAGGCTTTCTCTGTCTATTTATAAACTGTTTTGACTCACTGTGTGTTGATCAACTTCGCTTAAATTCACGTCCCCTTTCACAACGATGCACAGCGACATAAACGAGGAAGTGCAACCGACAACGCTTTATACGCGAAAAAGCGCAGATTGCGCAAAGAGGTGACTTAAAACCAGGTGATATCCCAGGTATGCGGCGACCCTAGGGTTATCTGTCTGGTGCTATTTGAGGGAATTCCCAAATCCCCGGTAATTGCCTGAATGGTGAAACAACTTCTGTGAGTTTGAAGCTTTAGGAACGGTTTGCTATTGCGCTGTTGAACATAAACAAAGCCGGCACAGCGTTACGCCACGATTTCTTTTATCCTGTTCGTTCTGACGATCACAACTATACCCCTGTTCGGTAAACAACAACCTTTAAAAGCAGATCGTGCTTCTTTTTACCATCAATAATTAATTCTCTAATTCGCCACAACAACCGCTAATAGGCTTTTATGGCTACAGATGTTACCAAAAGTTAACAACTTAACACCTGCAACTCTAATTCACTTCGAAGTAAACTACATGCACTTTGATGCCACTTGTGCCTTACAAAGGCCACACTACAAATGTCAATATGAAGCGTTCGGGCAACTTAACCAGACGAGCAAGATTTTTACTATCATTCACGGCACGATTTTTCCGGGGCGTGTAGCATTTTCAAATGTCGCAAAACTCAACGAGCATTTTGGGCGACATCAATTAAAGCTGTTTCTGGCCGCGTGCGTTTAGTAAAGCTACGTGCGTGAACTGCTTGATGCAAGAAGTTGGTGTCTTGAAGCTGAACGTTTTGATGAGTCGTGCTTGTAGTATGCACGTTGTAGGGCAGCGTTTCTCGTTATTTATATGCACCTGTCATAATCAATTTTATTCGCACATGAAATAAGTGAAAGGGCAACAACGATGTAAGATAAGTTGGATTGCAGATTGATAGTCAGAATTGTAGACCCCATTAACAACAAATACACAAAACACTCTTCTTCAATGAATTACAAATAAATCTCCTAATGCAGAGGTTCCCAGCAGGGGAGGAATTTTATGAGTTAAGAATTTTCACTTTATAATCATTCATGATAAGTGTAGTATTTCTTGCACGGCAGACCAGTATTTCCAAAGCATTTGATGTCACTTTGTATCATTTTTGTCTAGTAGGAAAGGCAAATGGGGAGAATGCATCAGAAAAGATTGCTGCCTGATGAAAAGTAATCTTGAAATGGCAACAAAACAACTTTTGGTTGCAATTTTACATTTGAACAGCTTTGTATAGTTCTCTACCTCCTTGCAAATTTGTCGCCAATCATTCTAAATATAAATCTGCTTATTGAATGATTGACTGAGAGTCGTACAAGCACCGTTACTTGTCACAGTACATTTCCATGCCGGTCTCTTCCCATTCAAACCTCCACACCGAGTCACTGTCGTGCTCGGTCACGTAGCAAACGTTACTGCCTGGCTTGAAATGCAAATTACTGACTTGCGCGAACGGAAATTTGATTCGGGCTAATGGGGCTGGGCCTCCACTCGGCGGATAGACTTCAATGTGCGAACCGCCGTGATTGGCCACCAAGAGTTGGCCCTTTTTGTCGAAATCCATTCCGTCCGGACCATTGGAACCTTCGTCTGTAAAAGTGAAGGTGAAGTTAACATGGGCAGACTGGAATTTGTATTAAATGTGTTCGATTTGGCACATAAAGTTCCACGATATTCATGTTTGGACACATAACACACGACGTCGAATGTAGTCATGACGTCGATTCGACCGATTTCGACGTTTGGTCACTTCTAGTTCAAAATAACTACGTCTTTTAGACGTCCATTTATGGTAAAATCAGATCAAACTTAGGCGTCCCAAGTTTATACATCTATTAAATTCACATTTTGGTGAAAACACCGATTAAATTCAAACGTAAAATGCGGTAATGTTAAGAGGAAGTCACGACCAGTTGGAAAATAAGTTTGTCAACCTCTTCTGGACAAAAATTGAAATTACCCACCTTGTTTTCTCTAAATTGATAAAGCTATTTTTTAACACTTAAAACATTTTTATCAACAATTCCGTTTTTACAAACACCGTAGAAATTTCTAAAAAGCACCTTTGGGGACTTTAGCCCAAACTCGTCTGTTTTCTACTTTTCCTGGCCCCAGGATGTCGTAAGCAATAATTTGGTGCGTTTTTGTTTCCGCCACAAGAAGAAGTTTGTCTTGGACGGCTATCCCGTTGCAGAACATAAAATTGTCATCCACAAAAATCGGGGTTTTCTCATCTTTCGGCAAACAGTAAATTCTTCCCGTTGGTTTCTGCACGAACAAAGAGGTTTTATCTTCAAGAAGGATGGCATATGTATTTTTATTAAATGGATCAGCCTTTCCGGTTGTCGTACAACCTCACCATAACGACTTAGCCTATGTGAGAGGAGTCCACCAGGTGCATTCTTGTGGGGCACAAGATTTACGGAGGAGCGTTAAAATACACGTCAAAATGTAAACCGCAGTTACATTATTACATTTCTTCAATACTGGCTTATTTCAACATAGTTTTTTATGTGATCATTAAATCGGCATTTGTTGAAGCTTAACGCACACACTATAACATTAATTAGCCTCCATTTTAATTTCTAATTTTGCAAGTGTTCGAGGCCCAAAACGAGTTCGAGTTTTCTTGAAGGCCATGTTGCTCAGTGGATGACATTGCCGTTTAGCTACAGTACGAAGATAGACACGTAAATCCAGCAACTTATTTGTCCACCTCAAATATCGAGTCTCTGTCTTCCGCAGCCGGTGCGATTGCACTTCCAGGTCCGGTAAACCAAATGTTTCCATCATCGTCGATCACTAAGTCGTTGCCCCCGTTCAACGGATCGCCGTTATTGTCAAACTTGCCAAACTGAAACAGCGAATCCATACATTAGGCCACGGCTGAAAGCCTTCAGATCTCAAAAATTCACACAAAGTAACGGCGCTTGCTTGAAAAACTGTACTTATTTTATCACTATCTTTGTTGAATACGCGATAGAGGTGAGGTCACGTTTTATAAAACAGTATTTTGATGCCGAACTATGCGCTATAAAACCCCTGTCACGAAAAAAACTGAAAGGAAATTTGTGGTAGACATAAAAGCTGTCGTAGGAGTTTCATTTCAAAATTTGACACAAACCCAAAGGTAATGCGAAAAACTGTGATACAAAGTGTGTAAATCTGCCATATGTCTTGGAGCGATTATCTACACTGGCAAAAAAACGGTAACGACTTGATCAGTCATTACCTGTATGCAGCTTCCGTCACTTGGCGTGTATCTGAGCAAACCAAGGCGCATGTCGGCAATCCATATGTTGTCATCCTTGTCCGACTGACATCCGGCAGGTCGACCACCGTAACCATCAATATGCGGACAACACGCCAAGGTTTTCACGCCCGTGTCAGGATCAATGAGATACAAGCTACCAGCTATGCCGTCCTTGAAAGTGTTTGGATCCCTGTTGGTTGTAATCAACAAGATTTTAGACTGGGTTAAACAACATAGCACACGGATACAATATTTGTAGAGTTCTCACTACGTTTTCTTACCTCTCAAAGTAGAGCTATTTTTTGGTTTAAAATTTACTTTAAATTTATTGGATTTCTCCGATCCAAAAACTTTCTTACATTTCTTACATTCAATTTGTTTGCATTTTGTCACAAAACCATTAACTTCGTAAGGGATTTGCGTAAAGTGCTTGACGCCTGGAGACTGTGGCCGGCCAAGGAAAATCGTTCGCCCCGCGGCCCCTTTACAAATTGCTCACCTTTGAGAAATTGTACATGATGGGGGAAACAGTGCTATTGTTTAGCGTGCCGAACTTTATAGGTACGCATGCGCGAACAAATGTTTTTGTCCCATCATAATCCTTTTCAAGTAGGGTTACTCTGTTCAAGTGTTCCAAAATTTAGTGTGGCAGGCAAGAACGTAGCCAGCCCAAAATTTTGAGGGGGGGCAAGTAAGTAAATTTAATTTTGGAAATTTTTTCCAGGAGAACCCCATTTCAATGTACAATATCGAAATTTGGGAGGGGCCATGACCCCTTTCGCCCCCCCCCCCTCCCCCTGGCTACGCCCCTAGTGGCAGGCTTAAACTTTGCTGATCTTGGTTTTGGTCCGCAGCATGAAAAGGTTGCCTACCCTTGCTTTAAGACGTTGGAAGGTGCAACAACTTAATTAGCTAATTGGTACATGTATTTTTAAAGGCCTACACAAACATTAAATACAGTATTTCGGTCACCCACAAAACGGTTGCATTTTGTAGTTTAACATCTTCTGTTTTGGGGCCCGTTCAAGAAAATAGAAATCGTGTAGCTTACTTGTCGTCACTAGGGACGCTCTCGAATGGCGCCACTGCGTAAAATCGCCCATGCGTGTCGAAGACCGGGCCTTCCGAACCGCTGACACCTTTGCAGACCAGTTTTGGAGAAACCTCAATTATTCTCATGATTAATCAGGAAATGGCTGCTATCAACCTTTCAAAAGCAGTGTCTGAAAGGAATTAGTAAAGCGTTTTATTCCACATTGGTTTGAAACGGAAATTGTTTCTGCCTGTCTCGTGTTAAATGAGGTCGAACTCGAAACGCATGTAATATTTTACACTGTTGACACATTTTGCACGATTATTCCGTTACAACGCTATCATTGCAAATCATTGTAACTACATTCAACTGCAAAAATTGAAATCAACATCAAGCACATCCAGAAAAAATGTAACAAGGCTAAACCGGACGCCTCTGATCTGAAACGATGTGGCAACATTCGCAGCCCTTTGATTTTCACAGATTGTCGTGAGAAACACGTTTTACGCCTTTTGTGACTTTAAGTTTCATGGATAGCAAGTTTCATGAGTGAATCGCAAACAGGAAACCCGCAACAGCAGTGAAATCAGTCATGCGTGACTTCAAACAGCGGGCTAGTACAGTGTGTAAACATTTGGGAAACGCTACGAAAACTTGTGCGCTGCATGTAGGTTTTACGACCTTTTCAGTTACAGTCTGCACTGGTTGAGTTTAAAATTTGTTTTTGTTTTGTTGTATGGTAGATTTTTATGAAAACCGCACAGATAGTTGCCAAGTCAAATTCCTGCATTGCATTGAACTGTACTGACTGACAATTTTCTTAATACAGCTAAGAGATACAAATCAATCCATGTACATGAAATAATAATTTAAGTAAGACAAAATTCGAAAAACTGTCATGTCACTAATAATAAGACTTCCCAAAACAATATTGTTCGCAGAAATATCCAATTTTTTTGTCATTAATGATCCCCGCTACCCGGCAGAATCAATTAAACAGCTGTGGTCACACAGACAATGTCCAGAATCTCGCCAATCACGATTTAATGATTAATTTTTACCCGATAGCTCGTTTTCTCTTGTTTGTCTCTACGCTTCCCACGAGCGAAAGAAATTTGTGAGAATCATTTGCCGCAAGTGGCGACAAAGAGCTACAACCCGGATTTGTGGGTTGTTGCCGTGCTGCTTTCTAAAAAGTTCTGTCTTTTGACTGACTGTTTCATTTTACCTTTGTGTGCGAGATACAATGCAAAGCAATTGTATTACTTCGCTAAAGGAGGTTACAATTTATCCAGTTAATTGTCTTTTCTCATTACTGGCTGGTGTTGAAATTTCTTCTGCAATCCCTTGCAATATTTCGTGCTGTACCATGCCGCAAACCATTCAGAACCTAATTCTTATCCACACAACGCATGTTTGACGGCAAACATGACTTCAAAAGCGCTGTTTAATCGTTGCCCTTCAGTGCGACAACCAGCAGGTTCGCGTATCGATTACATACAAACTGCCTCGTGCGCTGTTTTTCTCAACCGGCACCAGGGTGAGCTCGCCTCCAAGTTCAATTTAGACCATTTTTTGTAGGAACTTGGCTTGCTATGCTGCAGCAAACGTTGCAATACAATGTATTCACAAAATACAAATCCTCTGGCAGTTATGTCTTTAATCAGGCTACGAGTCCGTAACTTGTGTTCCAGAGCATGCTATATTCTGTGAATTTCCTACTACTGTTTAACTTTGCGCCGAGTGAACGCATTTGACGTTTACAAACTCACACAAGTAAGTTGCATGTGGATAGCGACATGGTGTTCGGGGCATTTTCTGATAGCGCACACAGTCGTAACGTCGACGTACAGTACATCTCAAGATAGCGAAACAAAATAGGAAACGGAACAGAAAAGACAAAGTGCAAAACAGCGCAAAAAAAAANAAGCTATCGTTATTTTATAAGTGTTCAATAACGCAAGCCTAAGAACCGTAAGATATGCATATATGTATTGTTCAACAAACCACGCCCATCAAGGAACTACAAGATATGTAATGATACCTTCTTGTCTTTACAGTTATGATAGGACATTAGTGTTATAGGCACAAAGGCTTATTTAATACCTTGCCACGCATTTTACCACCTTGGCTATGTATTTGCGGTCCATCACTTACGCGAGGTATAAACACTGACAGCTCGCAGCAATGTGTCCGACAACAATACGCCCACGTAACGATGGAAAGAAAGATCTCGCATATCGCTATGACGACCAGCATGGAGTGGAACATGATCAGCACCGTCTGCAAAGTATGGAAACATTTTCAGTTTAGAAAAACAGGTATCAAGTTGTTTACCCGGGTTTTTTTGTTTAAATGTTTAGCTATCACGTCACAGCGTAGGCATATTGTTTCCGTAATGTTGTAGTTGCCAACTGGGGAGGAATTTCCATTTTGTAGCTTTAAAAGTAATCCTTGATAAGTATACGATTTCTCCTTTTAAATATTACTTCACATCACTTCTTGTCAAGTAGGGGAGAAGTAAAAAGTTTCAAAATAAGGAAAAGGGGAATACATCAAAAAAGGTTGGGAACCACTGCACTAATGCACTAATCTTAATCTTTTTATATCGGTACCAATCACCAACCAGTTCTCCAACCCTCTACAGTAATTTCCCGAAAGTAATCATTGTTCTCGTGTTCAAATAACAACATCCTCGAGCCCCTAGAAAGAGTTATCGTAGTCCTGGTGAAAAACGTCTGAGCTAATGGTTGGCCAGACTACGTCTCAGTATATCTTTTACGTGTAGGTTTCACGGTACAAGTTTGTATCACGTAATTACTGGGTGGCACTTGGACCTCGACAAAGGCACCACATGAACAACGCACAGCAACCACGTACAAATTGGCGGTAACGGTCACACACCTGGTAATTTTCACTGGCTAACGTGAGTGTTGTTGCCAGTTCCAGACTCATCATGGCGCACGCAAATATGCTCGACACTGCCGTCGCCAACCAGGCACCGAATACCTGAAAACAAACACAATCGTGTACTAGTGTGTACCTTTTATGTTCTTCTAGGCTTCTGTTATTCTGGAAAAGGGATAGACTCTTGTAAATCAACATTAGTATGTGACACAGTGCAATTAACGCAGTGGAACAATACGTGCTGGGTGAGCGGGGGGTTTGCATACAGTTAAAAACAGACACAAAATATAAAAACTACAGTAATTAAGTCAATAAGGAGCCATTGGCAACCTTCACATAATGCAAAACCGTTTATGTCATTCAACATTTTGCAAAAAAAAACACCTAAACTCACGTAGTTTTCAGATCTTCTTGTTGTCATCAGAAACGTCGCCAGTGCGGTCAAAAGAAACTGAGGGAGAGTAAAAACAAACGAGTTGTTAGATCGATGTTCGAAACGCAACATAATTGCAACAAATCACTCACCACAAAACCGCACCATGTTCCAGCTGCGACGTAAGTAAATCCAAACGTTTCAAGCTGGTTAGAATGGGATATAACAAGCGCTGCCATGATTGCCAAGGTGATGGAAAGCGTCCCAAAGGCCACATGTAAAATCTGAGTAAAAGTAGATATGCAAGTGTTTTGTTGAGTTGAGCTAAGTTGAGTTGAGTTGAGTTGAGTCTATTTCGATTGGTGAAAAAAACATACCACACATTAGCATTAAACAATCACCAGGCGGAAAGAGGCGTTGAAACGTTACGATGCGCGAAAAAGTCAAGGGCACAATTGGTGGATCGAGGTTGAACGCGCAGCAGCTACACCGTAGTTGTTTACATATTGCATAGTTGTTTACATAGATATCTATGATGTAAACACGGTGATGAAAACAAGTCACTTGAGTTACAAGTAGACCGCTGCGTTTTATACGAAACCGACTGAAAAGACTGATTTGAGCAAAAGTTTTGATTCCACATAGATTGGTTGCCTCAAGCCATTACAAAACCCGCTTTACCATCGAAACTGCGCTGATGATAACATGTAGATAGTGAAGTTTTGGCAAAATGGAGGCAACTTTATAGAGGATTCAATTTTCAAATATGTTTTTGCCAAGAGTAAAAACGTACAAAGACAAATTATTATTTTAATTATCATCGCAGCGCAATAAGTTTGTTGTTAATCTGCATTCCTCAGGTGCAGAGTGTCTAAGCCAGTGGCTTCCAACCGGGGATGAATTTCTGTTAGGTTTAGTATTTCTTTTTACGTAGACCACTGCTTCCAAACCTTTTAATATTACTTTGCACCACTTCTTGTCTAGTAGGGAAGAAATAAAAAGTTTCAAAAAAAAGCCAAGGAGGGAATTCATCAAAAAAGGTTGGAAAACACAGGAGTAAGCAATTGTTGATTTGATCCAAATCTGCGGAGGGTGATTTGCCCTCCCATGCATATCCTGTCCCGTGTCTGTGTTTTTCGACGGGCCCAGTGAGGCAAAACATCACGCGTGTTGCGCATGACTGGACACGATGACGTAGAAAGGCCAGGTGGGTCCGGAAAGCGCAAAGGGAAGCAAAAACGCGATTCAGGGAAAACTTCTGTATGTCACAGGAATTGTAAACACGGTGGGAAGGCCTCTTTAGGTATGAGTAGTTCAACAACTATTACCTATCAAGTTGGGATATATGACAACAACATACATGATATCCTGGACCTGATTAGAAAAGTGGCTTTTACCTACAACTGGCTTTTAAGAAGTTTTTTCCCACATTTTTTAAATGTTTGTGTAGGTTTCCCGAAGATAACGAATACAAACTTTTCATAATTCGAACAATGTCTTGAAAATGCGGTAACTGAGGGCGTTGAGCATGCAAAGCTTACAAAAGTTTAGTAATAAAATACCTGAAACGTTTTGTTTAACAACAACAAAATATAACGATGATAAAACCAAGGACTTTAGGGACATTTACTGGCAATCACAACAAAGCCAAAAAACTGCTTACCGACAAAACTTGAAATGCTTTGTTATGAGGAAACTGTCGATCCTCCGCAGACTCCATTGCTTTTAAAAATATATCCTTAAATTAGGTGCAAATCACAAAAATACTGATTTGTTTACGTAAGCATTATACAGTAAAAATAAACCGCCAACATTCTGCAAATTGGACGAATATGTTTAGATCGACTTCATATGTCACAGTGCCCCTAGCCGAAGCAATAGCACTACAGTGCTTGACGGGCATCTCAACAACCTTAGGTTAATTAACTTTCGCAAACCTAATATAGCTTACAACCAAATATGTACGTCGAAGCCTCCTTTGAATCAATATCTCTGACGCTGCCTAGCATATTAGAAACCTTATGAAATCGATTTTCATAATTGGCATGTATTCCGCTTGCTCAAGAGTGATAGTCAACAACGTTGCACGTCATACAAACATCAAAAGTTTAAACATTGCTTACTGGTTATCTCACTACAGCGAAAATCAATGTACCTATGTGCCCGGGTTAGCTGCTGGAACTGGCTGCTGCTGTTCTGCTCTGTGTGATACTCATAAGGAACACGGGAACAAACCTTAACGCTATTCGATACTTGTAACCTTATATCTCGACAAGGAAACAATAAATGTCTGTACTGTACCTACCTCAGTTTTCCTAAACCACCCAGAGCAAATCCTATAGNAGGAACACGGGAACAAACCTTAACGCTATTCGATACTTGTAACCTTATATCTCGACAAGGAAACAATAAATGTCTGTACTGTACCTACCTCAGTTTTCCTAAACCACCCAGAGCAAATCCTATAGCTGGTCGGGAATCAAATGCGCCTGCTATTAGCTGTAAACTCTTTACACTTTTGTCGATTCAACGTATCGAGGTTGCAAAATCGCCGACTTGTAACAACGCATCGCCGGCCCAGAAACAAGTCGTATAGCCCTAGGCTAGTCGAAAAACAAGAAAATTCGTCACCTAATGTCATGCAAATGTCAAACGTAAATGACCCATCCGCATTTACGCCTCGTTGCTGAAGCCAAAGTGTGACATAAATTTGTTCCGGTTTATGTTACCGTAATTTTTTCATAAATTTTCTTACACAAATGGCCAGCAATGCCGAACTGTAACATACAAGTACGCATTTTTTACCCCTCCTGACACAAAGCTGAGATACCTTGCATCTTAAGAAATCACTTTTGTAAACTGTATTACTTTGTTACTAAGTTTACAAATCTATCACAAATGCTGTGATACTGTGTACTAGTACCACAACAATAAAAGTACCACGACCACTTATTTTTACTGAAACTTTTTTATTACTTCCCTAAACGTATTTTTCTGAGCTCCATGCAGCATAAGCTTTGCCCTTGTGTAAGCATTTGACAAAGGCAATGC
>QXVZ01028408.1:0-11205 GCA_008931825.1 Phallusia fumigata
TTAGTCTAGGTCTGCTATGTTGTAAACCTATATGCACTGACTAGACCTAAAATTTTAAACGTCACATTATATCTGAAAAAGCCAGGCTACTTTTTACCAAGAAAAAGGTGTCTGAACTTTGCTTTCTGGCATTTGTGGAAAATAAAATCAAGTTCTAGTACATACTAATCCAGTTAATCGCACAACCAATTTGCCAAGCTTTTATGCAATTATCCGGAACCAGTGCAAACAGTACATGTTATTGTAAATAAGCAGGGTGCTACTTGACGCTTCGCCCAGTTGAATAACGTTGTAATGGCAACGGAGATGCCTTTTTCCTGAAAATGTACAACACGTGCATACATAACCACTTCCTGAATAGAATAATTCGCTTGCTAAAAGCTAGGTCAATTCACACTATAGCGCAGAACGTACGTCACTCTTTCAAACCGTTGTGCGTTAAGTCAGGTGTGTGTGGGGAAAGGTTGGAAACGCACACATAGACACGCACGCTTTACGCAAATTTGTGACAATAACTTTCTTTTCTACTCCCTAATGAATAAGGTTTTACGTTCTCGATTTACTTTCTTGTATTTTTAACTTTATCGCTTCTACATTTTTGTACAAGTAAAACACAATTTGTTTTCAACAACTTAAGTCGTTGTAGTCAGTGATTACACAAAGTGATTACATTCCTGGAAATCTTTGCGTTGTCAAATACTGGGTGCTGTTAGTAAAGCATTTGAGTAACTCGATGCAAGATTTTCCACTTACAAGCAAGTACCATCCACAAAGGAAGTATTTAATAGCGCCCTAGCAAAGTGCTGGAACAGTTGCAAAGATACCGCACTTAAATTCCGCATTTACTGCCCACCCAACAACATATTTTGACACATCGCATATTCAGGGTTTTACCATTAAAGTTTCCCCTATTCCTCATCTTGATCTCAATGCTGCGGTGCTTGGTGCAAAGTTATCATCCGGGGTTGGAGTCGTGTGCTGGACTTTACCTGTACTTCAGTACATCAGAAACACATCAAGCCGCATTCCGATATCTGTTGCCAATAAACTGGCTGCCGTTCAAGCAAGTTTTAATGTGTTTACAAGTTTAAAGGTGTTTACTATACATGATGATACAATACAAACAAACTTGTACAGGTAGTCTGATGTTTTTCTTGCCTACTGTTGATTCAATGCTTTGCTTCCACGTTAACAAATGCGCACTAATTAAACTCCATTTGCAATGATTGGAATTTTAATGCGGAACATACATCACTAACACGAGAAAATGGAGCTAACAGAAACGATGTGATTTCAATTATTTGAGATACAAACGATAAGGCGCGAAACAACTATCAAAAATTTAAAACATCCGTGGAATACTGCAACAAAAAACAAAACAGTAAGCCACAAATTACCCTTAAATCACACAAAATTGCATGAGAAAAATACGCAAGCAGGCAATTAAAAACTAGGTATGAGAAAATTTGTTTGCTGGAATCTGTGAACAGTTTAAAATCCCCTGTGTCCATAAAAAGTTAGTTGATAATTTGGACAACGAAAAAATCGTATTAAATGAGAGGCTAAAAATTGATTTTCAATAAATTTTAACGCAGTAGTATTTGGATTGCAATGCAAACGCTTGTAAATATTTCAAGTGGATTTGTACAACCCGCGCATCCGTAGTCGTTTGGGGTCAAACGGACTTTGCAAATACACCCTCGCCTTGTGTTTGACACAGTTACGTTCAATCTCATAGTTTCCGCCAAGCACATAGTCTTCCGTACTTACTTGGTCATTGTCCGAAAGGTTAACGTACCTGAAAACAAAATAAAAGGAACAATTTTTTTAAACCGTTCTGTTGTGATACTAAAGCAATCGACAATGTCTCTGTTTTATTACCAAAAATATATTGAAAAATACTCCTATGATGTACACAACAATTTCACGAACTAGTAAAAGTCCTGTTGCTTAAAAATGAAAATCCGTATCTATACGTTAGCTTAATCTTTTACAGTAAATAATATCACCACTCACCCCATGCTTACACCCTTGTTGATATGAAACGCGTGAGCTCCGTTGCGTGTAAAACCAACAACTTTCCCACTTCGCCATATCGTCTCCTCTCCGAACAGTTGAACTTGACTAATCAGCGAGAATAAAGGTCGTCAGTTGGGATTTTTAAGGCGGCAAAGTACTTATAATGAACGCATTAAGACAGATCAAGCTTACTCGTCAACTGTAAAATAGGCGAGAGACTTTTTCGGACGCTTTCCCCTCATTTCAGCTACTGCAGTAGAACCATGATAAGGTCGATTGTCGTCACACAAGTGTAGCAAGCGCGCCTCTAGTGGCGAGTCGTCGGTACGCAGAGTATGACCCCAGTGGTGGAAACCTGACAAACCACAAAAATACGATAGTTCTTCAAAAACCTGTATTGGTATGTGCAAATGGTGGTAAGAATTTTTGGTTATTAATTGAAATCAAAACTACTAATGCACCGTTCGAGGAATTGTAAACATTCAAATGGTGCTCAGGGTTCGGTTTAAACGTAATTTCGACACACAAACAACCTGTGCACAAATTATGAATTTTTATAATCTACAGACCTTTTTGCCAAACGCTACTGCTTACCTGCTTCGATGCTGAGTGATTCCATTGCCCGATATCCCGCGTCGCATCCACCGTGCTTCTCTGCTTCTTGCATGATTGCTTCATAAACTTTGACAGCGTGTTCACTCTCGCACGAAATTTCATATCCCATCTCCCCGACAAACGAAAGTCTAAAAGCCAAGTGGCGAGTTTCAGGCATATTGCCGAGAATATAGCATATGGATACCGAAGTATTTCAACTTGCCTAGTGACGCCTACATCAATTCCAGCAATGTTACTCAAGGCAAAATGGCCGAATTTCAGATTTATCGGGAGATCGCCTTCAATCAGCTCCTTCAGCACTGTTTGACTTTACAAATATATGCATAAGTTTAGGTTATGTTTACAATACACTCTACTTCTTCCTTAGAAGAAAAAAAACGCCCAATTAGTAAATGCATGCAATTGACAAATTTGCAAGTAGTCAAAATAACTTTGCAAAAGTTAGTGAACTAACCTTTTTGGTCCTTGCAAGCTTAATATGGCAAGCTCCTCAGTTCTGTCTTTTACATTGTATATAAGGCCGCTTCCACTTAACACATCACTAATGTGACCTTTACAATATTCCGTAGTTGCCCCTCCGACTGTCAGGTAATAATCAAAATCTATAAACAAGTCCAAGCTTGGTACCGGAGTAAAGCAAAATTTCAACTTACGTTTTCATTACAGCGGTATATGCAATGTACTGTACATGAAAATTTTGTTAAAGCTGACCACACACCTTACTTAGACTAATGTTTGCTTTGGGTTGTTGCCTTTCTTTATCCCAATTTAAAAAAAAAATGTTTATACAAAGCACAATAATCAAATAACGAGTTGAGTTGTGTTTCCCCCCAGTTTTACAGCACTAATATTTTGGTCTGCACAAGCGCACATATTTCCACGTACACCAAACTTGTTAAAAAACCATTTAACAAACCTGTATTGCTGGAAACAATTTAAAATGAGTGTCGGAAATTTTTTTACGGAAAAATTTGCTGAAGTTTTGTCAATCTTACCATGATCTCCAGGGTCCATCTTACACACAACAAGATCAGATTCAATCCCTCATTTATCGTTCAACATCAGAGTGTAAGTGCTCGTGTTACAGTTCGGATCAGCAGTGACGTCACGAGAGAAGAGAAGTTTGGCTGCCTTGGTGGCGTCAGGACCTTCCAGCACCAACTTACCCATGTAACTTGTGTTGAACACAATGCAAGACGTTCGACATGCTTTGCACTCTTTGCCGATCTGCAATAAATGGGCAAAAAAGCACGTTAGGGTCAAATTTATTAGCTGGTATGGTGTTTTAAACCTAAAGGTATGTGTCTTACTGTACAGGACTGATTTACTGTTGGCTTTAGTGGTTTGCCCAGTGTAAGAATCTGCCTAGCCCATTTAAATTTAGAATAAACACACCATTTGACGACACTTAGTTTCATTATTTTTTTTCATAAATTAGTTAATCCAAATCAATTTTTTTCCATACCGCATCATGGACAGGTCCTGGGTATCGGAAAGTGTATTCGTGATGAAGGCGAGTTTTGTAGTGGTAGTCTTCATGGATTTTGTTGTTGTAAGCACCATAGAAGTCGTACTTTTTAACTTCGGCTTTTGGCCCATCCATGAAATAAGCTGGTCGCTCCCAGCCGTGCTTTTCCTCGAAAAAGCAACCTCTGTCCAGCAAAACCTTGAATTACATGCAAAGAGTAAAATACAATTCATCGCTTGATGGTTTCTGCAGGCGGAAACGCATGGGTCCCCAGTCACACGCACAAAGTTTGTAGATCATGCATGTCAAAATTGTAGCAGATATTTTTAGTAAATTCCATATAATCTGCTGGATTGCGAAAATCTGTTGAGTTTGTGATTACATCAATAATTCAGACAACGGAATGACACACCAAACTGTGAACCCATCTACAGATTTTATGCGACTAAAAATTCAACTTCTGGACTTTGCGGTTCATCAATATGCACAGCAATCATTGTACCAAACAGGCGTTTGTAAAAACTAAAAATACAGCATTAAAAAGGTAAAAATGGCAAAATTGCTGAAAATGTTTTGTCTTTCGGGTCTCATCACTCTATTATGTGTAGGGAGGAATTGGTTTACCCAACAGCTTTTGTACCTGATGTAAAGCGTCCTTCCGCATGTTTCTTCCACCCAGAGGTTGGTCGTGTGGAAAAGCCATCGAATAATGTTTCGAATATACCTCGTGTGATCTCTCAGTGAGCCACGTTTTGTTTGTGACCAAACTCGATGGAAATCTCCTGCGATTAATAAACGGTAAATCAGCACATGTATAAACAAACTGCGAGGCTAAATACAAAGTATTGTATAAAAGACCAGTTTCAATGTTGGTCGCAGCAAAAATTTACACTACAAAAGTTTACCTAATGTCCCAAGGAAACAAGTCAATTTCAGGTTTCCCGCGTAGCGCCCACAGCGCTATTTGCTTTCCACCGCCTCCACCGAGCATCATGCCACCACTATTAAATCCGCTCGCGAAAAAAAATCCTCGCACTTTCGGGGATTCACCCACAAGAGGTTGTTTGTCGGGAGTAAAGGACTCTAACAGGGCAAGGAATTCAAGTCGTTTTAAAGAAAAAAATAGGTTTTAGCGTGATATGGTATGTTTACGATTTGCCTGTTTTATTTTTGTTTACCAGGTCCACAAATAGTTGATTTTATTCCTGTTTTTGCGATGACTGGCATAGCGTCACAAGCCACAGAAAGATGTTGACCGAACACATCCCAATCCAAGGTATATAGACCAAAGGCAAAGTCTGCCGCCACCTGCATACGATAATTTATTAAATTGCTAATATTGACTAGTGTCCTAAGCAAATAATCCTGGGGTTCGTGTTACCGCAACGAAAAAATCTTACTTGCCTTTTCGCAGAAGATGGGATTCGTCTCATAACCTCCCACTTGCAAAGTATCGCCCTGTCGTTTAATGTAAACTGACCCATCGTGATCTCGAACATTCGGCAGGTTGCGAACGCCCTCTATCGGTTCGGTCACCACATACGCGTGTCTGTACGTAACTTGGGGTGTATCAATGTTCACCATCTGGGCAACACAAATCAATGGTCCAATACATCACTTATTGCGCAGTTTCAACGCACCTGACTAATGTTGGGGGCCCACACACCAGCGCAGTTGATCACTTGGCCAGTTTTGATTGATCCGCGGCTCGTTTTAATACCGGAGATTCTTTCGATACCAAAATCGTCCACCATCGTGTCGATTCCGTTCACGCTGCAACCCTCGAACACCTAAAATTGGATATAATTAACTTACCAAAAAGAATAAATGGTTTAAGGCATATACATCATTATTTACCCCTTGAACGGTTGATTCTATTATTTACCTGGGCACCGTACTTTGCAGCCGCTTTGGTGTAAGAAACACACGCTCCAGTTGGATCCATAGTGCCATCTAATGGATTATACAAGGCTCCAACGTACTTTGAACTATCCAGTAGGTGGTGCACTTGGGGTATTTCAGCTGACGTTAAAATGTGAGTTTCGATTCCAAAGACTTTCGCAAGCTGTCAAAAAAGTAACAAACAATTTTTAACCCGAGTGCAACCAATGACCAAATGATTTTTGCAACCACTACATTTCACCGCTCAACCGACGAAGCTAAGGTGGAATATGGTGATGGAAGAGAAAAGTCACCAGTCCACAGTCTTAGCTGGCTGATACATTTTAGTGGCTTTATACCAACGGCTAGTGCGTGTATGGACAGCAAAACAACNATTCACCCACAAGAGGTTGTTTGTCGGGAGTAAAGGACTCTAACAGGGCAAGGAATTCAAGTCGTTTTAAAGAAAAAAATAGGTTTTAGCGTGATATGGTATGTTTACGATTTGCCTGTTTTATTTTTGTTTACCAGGTCCACAAATAGTTGATTTTATTCCTGTTTTTGCGATGACTGGCATAGCGTCACAAGCCACAGAAAGATGTTGACCGAACACATCCCAATCCAAGGTATATAGACCAAAGGCAAAGTCTGCCGCCACCTGCATACGATAATTTATTAAATTGCTAATATTGACTAGTGTCCTAAGCAAATAATCCTGGGGTTCGTGTTACCGCAACGAAAAAATCTTACTTGCCTTTTCGCAGAAGATGGGATTCGTCTCATAACCTCCCACTTGCAAAGTATCGCCCTGTCGTTTAATGTAAACTGACCCATCGTGATCTCGAACATTCGGCAGGTTGCGAACGCCCTCTATCGGTTCGGTCACCACATACGCGTGTCTGTACGTAACTTGGGGTGTATCAATGTTCACCATCTGGGCAACACAAATCAATGGTCCAATACATCACTTATTGCGCAGTTTCAACGCACCTGACTAATGTTGGGGGCCCACACACCAGCGCAGTTGATCACTTGGCCAGTTTTGATTGATCCGCGGCTCGTTTTAATACCGGAGATTCTTTCGATACCAAAATCGTCCACCATCGTGTCGATTCCGTTCACGCTGCAACCCTCGAACACCTAAAATTGGATATAATTAACTTACCAAAAAGAATAAATGGTTTAAGGCATATACATCATTATTTACCCCTTGAACGGTTGATTCTATTATTTACCTGGGCACCGTACTTTGCAGCCGCTTTGGTGTAAGAAACACACGCTCCAGTTGGATCCATAGTGCCATCTAATGGATTATACAAGGCTCCAACGTACTTTGAACTATCCAGTAGGTGGTGCACTTGGGGTATTTCAGCTGACGTTAAAATGTGAGTTTCGATTCCAAAGACTTTCGCAAGCTGTCAAAAAAGTAACAAACAATTTTTAACCCGAGTGCAACCAATGACCAAATGATTTTTGCAACCACTACATTTCACCGCTCAACCGACGAAGCTAAGGTGGAATATGGTGATGGAAGAGAAAAGTCACCAGTCCACAGTCTTAGCTGGCTGATACATTTTAGTGGCTTTATACCAACGGCTAGTGCGTGTATGGACAGCAAAACAACAATGACAGTAATTGTGCCAGAAAAAAAGTGATTTGTTTATTGTTAATTAGCGCTGCCATGCAACCGTTTATTTAATGTGTCACTCTGACAGTGAAAGTTTATTTCTGCCATTTGGTTTTAGGTTATTGATGTATTTCAAGCTAAAATAATACGTCCACACGTTGTAAGTAAAGTAATCACTTGGAAAGAAACAAAGTAAGTATTAAACACATTCCTCAATTTACCGTTGCCATTCGTTTGTATACATCCATTCTTGTTTGGTTGTTCGCAGTGAACAGACCTCCAGTTTGCACCCATCCTGTTTCACTGTCGGTCTCCTGCGGTAATATCGACGTCATCAAGGTTCGCGTGTCGTCGACGATCCTCATCTCAAACTCGTGTGTCACAGCTCGCCACAGCAAACCTGCGTAAAGTAGTGTTTTTCTAAGTATCTTAGCATTTCCAGTGAAAATTTGTCACAAGCATTTTAGCATATTTTTCACACGTTCAGCTTTGCTGCTTCAAAATACAACAAAGATATCCCGAATTTGTGATGTTTTGGCATATTTGGTGGAAAAAAATACCACTAGATATCTCTTTCTTTCAGTGTTTAATCTGACATTGAGTCAACAGTTTAACGGATTGCAAGCTCGTTTCTGAAGCATGTACGTCGGTTTATATGCATGTTTCATGTTTTGAGTTGTTCATAGTGTAGAACAGCTGGCTCTGAAAGGAAACGATAGGAATGAAAAGACAGCGATTCGAATCTTTGCGCCCGAATACACAAGTTGCAAGATCGACGTTACATCCTATTTTTCGCCGATGCTGCAAAAACCCAACCACGTGGCGATACCTCGTAATCTGTTTGCTTTACGTCGACGTTAAATACACGGTTAAGATTATCCGATAAACGATAAATCAAACAGCGCTGTATCGGTACTGCTCAGTCTGAAAATGCGAACATTTTTAACAGAATGCGCAAATGAATTGCGGATGTTTAGACGCCGTTGTGAACAAAACAATACTGGTTCGTATCACCCAACACAAACTGCAAGTATGGATTCGAATCTATACGAAGTTCAAAGAATTTTGAATAACTTTTCAAGGAGTAAAACAAACCAGCCTTGGCCAGAAACATACGTTAAAAACAGTGAAATATAACTTTACTTTCCATTTGGTTCCTATATTGGCCGATAACAACAGTTTACAGCTCCAACGATGGTCTTTGATTTTCTAATTTGTCCTTCAATTTGATATTATCAGGCCAATGACTACACCAGCACTGGCAATGAAGAAGTTTTGCAACAATGAAAAGTTTCTTAACTGTCTCGTAGCAGATAGTTATAGCTGACATTGACATGACATGATTTGTTAATTGACATTTTACGGTTTGACTCAAAGTGTAGCAACTCAAGACAGATCAACAAAGGTGTTGAGCATCCCTCTACTTTGTGTCAATTTAAATGCAATCTCACTGGCTTAATTTTAAAACAAAACTATAACCAGATAGATATACTAACCTGCAGTGTGCCATGTCGTTCCAGCAGTCAGTTTGTCCTTTTCAAGTAGAACAACCTTTCCAGCCCCAAACTTCGCAAGGTGATAGGTAGTGCTGCAACCAATACTTCCACCTCCAATTACAACTACATCAGCTTCCTCAGGTAATTGCTGACCTGTAGAAGTTCCTTTGTTACGACTGGAAGAATGCTGATACAAGTAGGATTTGGTTACAATCTTGCTGTAGTTCAGTGTGCTGATAAATCTGATATTTAGAGTTGCATTAGTTTGATGCGAAGTGCACCGCCAGTTAAGTAACCCTGGATCTGTGTTACCTGCAGTATTGTGCATAACTTCTCTGTTTGGCCAGAACCGATTGGACTTTTTTGCAGATGCCGATTAGTCTCATAACAAAACAATACCTTTTTATTTGGTAACAACAAAACAACCTGATAAACAAAAACTATAGTAGCAGGTGGCGATTTTGTTTGAATCAAGATGGATTATTTAATCCATGTTTCAATGCACCAGCAACATACTTTCCCGATTTTGCTAAGTTTTTGTGGCTGCAACTTGCAACAATCCACTAAGCGGCAGTAAAAACGTTCCACATGGGAGAGCTTCAGTAACGCCAGTCAGCACAACTTAGCACCAGTCCAATGTTTACACAATAGAAAAAGGCGGGTTTAAACACGCCTGAGGCTGATCTGTTTGCAAGTTGCTCAGCATCTGTTTGCAAAATGTGTTTCTTGGAGCGTAACGTATATTCACGCCGTTAACGCAGGCTTGTTTGTTTTGTAGCTGCTAAATTTGTCACCTCAACCTCGCAAACGAAAACGATCTACTGTTTAAATTGAAACCTTACGTTAGCTACAGCAAATAGCAGGAAGAACCTTTGTCTATCCAAAGATTTAACTGCTACAATTAGCCTAACCGTTTAAACCTAATATGTTCTACTACGAGGTCGACGCTCGTATGAATGTATTTTTTCATTTCGTTTGTTTGCATGAGCAAATCTCCCAACATGATACAATTTCGTGTCCTAAGTAACGTTTTTTCATTTCGTTTGTTTGCATGAGCAAATCTCCCAACATGATACAATTTCGTGTCCTAAGTAACGGCACGAATGTAATAGATGTGGGCTGTGGCTGCGCAACGAACTTTTCGAGATGGAACATTTTGCCATGTTGTTCCAGAGAAAGCGGTTGAATTAAACGGGGAGTTGTCACTATGCATTCGCAAGTGCTGTCACAATAGGTAAATGACCTTTATTATACCCTCTAGCTAGCAGAACTTATATAAACACAATGAAAACTATACAGGTTCATAATATAAAGAGTTGTATCTTTACATGTGACGTGATACCTTTTATCGTTTATCTCGGCCAATACTATTTTACCACTTTGAAAAAGTTTACCTTGTGATGATGCAATACAAATAACTTTGTACATGTATTCTGCACAGAGACAACCAAATATTTAGTAGTTTTCGGCTATTTTTTTCTTGTCCATTGTTAACTCCTTTCTTTGATCCCACCAACTACTCCCAATTCACTTCGTTATTGTTTGTTGGTGTTTTTGTCCAAAAATAAGAATAGTACGTTGTCAAATGCGCACTAATGGAACCCAAGTTGCAATAATTGGCGTTTTTATTATACTTGTACCATTAAGTGCGCGACTAACAAAACGATCTGATTTTGATTATTCGAGAGATAAACGACAAACGATGAGGCGCAAAACAATTAGCAGTAGTTAAAAATCCGTAGAAAACTATAACAAAATAACGGAAATACGAAGGCACAAATTACGTGTAAAATTGCACAAAAGCACCGGAGAAAAATGCGCAAGCAGGCAATTAAAAACTAGGTATGAAAAAAATTCGTTAGAGATTGACGAACGTTTGTTTAAATCTGTGGATAATTTAAAACTTTGTGCCCATTAAACGTTAGTTATCAAGTGTTCCAATAGTAAAATCGCAATAAAAGAAACGCAGAAAAGTGCTATTTAGTGAATTTTAGCGCAAGTATCAGTTAGTCTGGATGCAAACGCTTGTAAATATTTCAACTGGATTTGTACAACCCGCGCATCCGGATTCGTTTCGGATCAAACGGACTTTGCAAATA
>QXVZ01028418.1:0-34704 GCA_008931825.1 Phallusia fumigata
GTTTTCAAAAAGTTAGACGAAGTTTTTTTTGAAATTACACAAATTATCCTGTCGATGAGCGTTTTAAAATGGGGAAAGCGTAACTTTAAAACTAACATTTTTGGTGTGTTTCTTTATGTAAACATTAAGCAGCAAAATAAGATCTCACCTTCGTTCATGAAATCAGCCATACGTGAGCCGTTCAGGTTCATGTATTCGGTGTCTGTGATAACCCGCACAATCGCGCCTTGTCGAAACTTTTGCAGGACGGCCAAGGCAAGTTCCTAATGAAAATATATTCGGAGGTTTTAAAAAGTTTCGAAAGTTACCCACCACCAAGATAAAAAAATTTCAGCGCAGTGAAAACGGGTGTGAAAACCAAGGATGGCAGTAAAGTAGAGTACGCAGCAAAATCATCAAACGGTACGCTCTTCGCATCGAGGTACCTGGTACGCACGTCTCAATAGGTATCGCAACGTCCTGCATCCCTGAGCAAGAAAGGCAGTATGTTGCGGTACGCAGAAAAAATATCAAAGGTATGGTACGGTGGTGCGGTACGCCATTCGTAAAGAGGTATGCACAACTCAATACGTACCGTACTGCACTGTACTGCCATCCTTGCCTGAAGCCTAAACCCTGACAATGTGATGCGTTTAACTTACATTGCATGTGATGCTGAACATACATAAGTATATGGAACGTTCAGCGTTGAGAACTTGTTTCATCAGTTGTGCGAACGACGATGACCAGTCATGGGAATAGGAACAATTTTTCCTGCCACAACCCTGCATTGTAACATTGTTCATTGTTTACAAACAAGGAATTTTAAAGAACCTATCAAAGACCATAAATGTAGCAAGGAATGCCAACAATACAAAAATTGAAATTTCAAACTTGTTTTGTGACAATTAAAAACTCCGACAATTTCATTTTGGATCTTTCAAATCATGAAGTATGACAACATTGGGTTGAATCAAGCATCCTAAAAAGGTTGTCAATGGGTCACATTTGACACTAAAATGTCAGGTATTGTGATAAAACTCTAAAGGAGTGGAGTTAGAAGACAAATAAACTTGTTTTTTGCCAAGTATGTGCTCATATTACATTTGTGTCCTTAGCTGGATTTTCATTTGCTTAATTTTATAACAGTCATTATGTTTGGCCGAGGCATTTTATAGTCTTTAGTGCTTAAAAGGCAAACCAATGATTGAAACTAATCTAAACTTTAAGCTGCTAACCCATTTATTTATTGAAATGACCCAAACCCGAATCATTTTGCAGAAAAATTAGCAAATAGAAAGTCCAAACTGAATAGTATGTGTTTTGCAATTTAACCAAAGAGTTAAATTCCTTTTTTGAAATGATTTGCTATTTATAATATCTTGATGATCCCTTTCTGTAAGGATCATTGCAATGCCCATAATTGCGCTTGATACGTAAGTTGATTTGAGTAAAACATGCAAATTTTTACTGCAAAATCTAAATGAGTCCAAAACCAGGTCCAAAACCCTAAACTCGCTCAAAGGTGTTAAAATTTAGGTACAGAAACTGAAACAAAACTGGACCCAAACCCATACTGCAAGTGGTTCAACTGTCTGTGAAAGTGGTTGAAACTGACAAGTTGAGGATAATAAATTGCTTACCTGAGGGGAAAGAAGGTAACGCTGACATGGAATTTTTTTGTCTGGAAAAAATAGAACTTTGTGAAACACGGTTTTCTCCCGTTTTGATGTTTTTGCATTCCTTTTCCACATACAAAATCTGTACGTGAATAATGCAGCTTCTGCAACAATTACCATGACAGCACCAACATGAACAAGCAACAAAGCTTTTCCTCCTGGTCCAGCCATAAACAACACTACGATACCAAAAAAGTTTAAATGACATAAAAGTGACAACGTAAAAGCTTTCTGCTATGTTTGGTTTTTCCTTCGCTGCGGGAAAATACCAGTCGAGGTTTCGCTTGACTAACAGCGTGATTGCAATTTTTTGCTTTTCTATGAAGACACTATATTTTACGCACAAACGTTTGCAGGGCATTTTTTTGGCACATGATAGGTTTTAGAAATAAAATATGCGGCATGTTGTTGTATTACTGTCGCATCGCCAAATTATCCCATTTTGATCCCAGATATTTGTTGGATCTATCGAAAACTTAAACGACTTAACTATTTGTTGAACACTTTTTTTTTCTAAATGTACTTTCAAAAAAAACATTACCATAAACGGAGAAAATTTTCTAACAAATACACTTTGGACCGGCAGATTGCGAAACACATCTCTCAAGCAACCGAGCGTTGCGGAAATTAGTAGAGCAGAACTTCGTAGGTGCAACAACGGTCTCGACAACGGGTAACTCCCGACATCGAAAGCTTTATTACACTTCTTTAAGCCAAAAATACCAGAAAACTAGGGCGTTTGTCAATTTACAAACATAATGCGATGCAGTGTGGAAACAAAAGACACAAACTGGGGCGTTTGTCAATTTACGAACATAATGCGATACAGTGACACAGTATAGACACACAAGACACAAACTGGGTGTTGTTTACCTTGGTACACATCATGGTTAATTTGTTATGAACGTGTAAGCGTGCAGACTGCAGACCAAACCGACTCTGCAAACAGTTGAAACACACCTTTGTTTGCATGATGATGAAATATTATCAAGGTGGCATTACCTGAACATTGCACCCTAGTTCTGTTTTACATTGTGTCGAGAATAAATTTGAAATGGCTATAGGCTCATTTCACATATGTTCAGAGTGTATGAACCAATCAACATTTTTGTTTACAGTTAAACACTGAATACAGTGCAGTATATTTTTAAATGCTCTTTTTCAATGTTTTTTTCACCGGTTCTTGTAAACAGGCAATTGAAAAAAACTTTAATGGTACAGAATAGTGACTTACAAAATTAGCAAACTAATTTTTGACAATATGCATTTGATTTTACTCTTCTGTTTGTTGAGGATGAAAAACATATCAAAATGATATGATTTATAAATCTACTGTGCAGAAATTTGGTAGCCATCTTGACATATATTGTTCTTTTTAGATGATAATGAACACTACTGTAAATTTATTGTTCACAACTGCATAGAAATGGATGTCCCTGAAAGGTCTGGGGGGCGTTCAAGTCCTATGGTAATGAAATTTGATACTGCAATTATTTAAAAAGAATAAAACCTTGTTTAAAATTTTAAATTAGATAAAGGTAATCTGATTAAACATGTTGGATAATTTTTTTCTGTTGGCCATTACANCGGTTCTTGCGTCAAGCTAGTCTCCAGACAGACAGACAGCACCAAGGGTTGAGCGACAGAAACAGAAGCGATCGGCAGTAACAAGCACGACGTCACCGCGCAAACTACGGATGCGACATTAGCAAACTAATTTTTGGCAATATGCATTTGATTTTACTCTTCTGTTTGTTGAGGATGAAAAACATATCAAAATGATATGATTTATAACTCTACTGTGCAGAAATTTGGTAGCCATCTTGACATATTTTGTTCTTTGTAGATGATAATGAACACTACTGTAAATTTATTGTTCACAACTGCATAGAAATGGATGTCCCTGAAAGGTCTGGGGGGCGTTCAAGTCCTATGGTAATGAAATTTGATATTGCAATTATTTAAAAAGAATAAAACCTTGTTTAAAATTTTAAATTAGATAAAGGTAATCTGATTAAACATGTTGGATAATTTTTTTCTGTTGGCCATTACAAAGATTTTAAACTAAAAGTCTCCTGAGAACTTTTTAAAAAAAAATAGTTAAATGCCAAAATAACTGTATCCCATAATATAGTTCTGGTCCTATAGTCTATTTCAAAAGAACAGCTGTAAATGGCATAGAACAAGTGTTTTTGTTAGGAATATCAAAAACAATACTGCTAAAAGTTAGGGTTCTGTCTGCAAGCACATTATTAACATTTTGATTGTTTATCCCATGTTGTTTTTATTAGGCTTCTCTACACCCCCTAAAACCCACCTTAAAAAGATTTTTTGTGGTTGCTTCTCTATGCCTTTACTAGCCAACCAAAATTTGAAAAAATCTAATGCAGCTTTTGTTCTTACATTACTGAGGTTTATATTTGCCTATGAGGTGTATATATTCTAGTACAGTTGGCATTATACTACTATATGAAGTGGGTTCATACCATTCTAAGTTTACTGGAATAAACGATTTTGTTGCAGGATCAAAGTGGCTCTCCAATAGTGATAGGTGACTTTCATCAGCACGTTTATTCTCAGCAGCAAGGGCTTACACCACTGGAGACCAATCAAGAAGTTGGTGAGTCATGTGATGCTTTCAGAATTTGGGATTTTAATGTGCAACACCGATTTTGGAATTTACATTTTACATATTTGTGCGTTTTGTATTTTCCCTTGTAATCTTGTCGCCCCTTTTCTTGCATTTAAGCTATATTTCTCGAAGTTATGAAGTGGGTGCACAAGAGTACATTGCCCCTGCAGTGCCTATTATTATTATTTCACATTATACCTTGACATTGTTTGCATGTTATTTCTTGTTTAGAACTGATGATGTCATTTGTTTGGCGAAATCAATTTTTTCACAATAAGAATTTCATTGACTGATTAAAGTCTGCTGTAAGCTTTTACTTCAGTATAGTTTTTACAAAACTGGAATCATGTGTATTAAGCATGAGGATTATTTCGTTACATTTTATCGGTTTTGAATTTGCTAAAAAAATTGGGAAACACTTTTCATAGAATAACGTTGAATATGCTTGCCCCTCACATAAGGTTATGGTAATAGCCTTGGAGTTTAATTGCTTAAATATAATATTATCAAATCCCTTTTTAGTTGCAAACACTCAAAGGTTTGATGTATCATACCTACTTTCACAAACGTCACCTGCAATCAATTTTTTATTGTTTCAGTTGTGCATAGTGTCTATAACTTTTAGCAACTATTATTGTCAAAATAAATGCCCTTTTCCATACTAACTTTAAAACACAATGAAACACTTTTCTCTTAATGATCACAGACACATTCATGTGTGGTTGTAAAACATTAAGTAAAGTTAATCATTACCTGTGCCATCAGTTGTTTTTCACCAGGCCTGCTGAAAACTGCACAACGACCTATTTTTTTGCAGGTCCTCTCCTAGCATAGTATGAAGTTTTTAGAATGTGACTGTTGATGCACCTATTATTGAAAAAAAATGCACCAAAAATTATTATAGCAATAAAAAAGTATGATCATACAGAACTGCACTCATTTAAAACAGAAGAAATAATCCAAAAACTGTATTACATCATATGTCAAATGCATGCTTTTCGTTTTTCGGTGCAATGTATAATGTTTTAAATCATCTTGTGGGCTGTATTTGCAGCCCCAAACTATATGTTGTGCAGGCTTGCCTTACACATTAGCTCATTTTGCATGAGTATGCCTAAGCATGTTTGTACCTTAAAATTTTATATGCTTATGCACCAACATAGGCAACAAAGTATTTAAATGCTTAAATTTTTTTGGCCATTAATAAGCATTATAAAGCTACAATTTTAGATCAGATGCATTAGTGCAGAAATCGTCCTGAACCACGGGTGCTTAATACAAAAGATTCCAGTTTCGGATAAACTATAATAGAGCTGTAGCTTACAGCACACTCAAATCAGTCTGTGTATTTCTTATTGCAAATAATAAAATTGATTTCTATTATTTGTACTAAGAAATACACAGACTGATTTGAGTGTTCTGTAAGCTTCAACTCTATTACAGTTAAAATTGTAGATTTACAAATTTTTTAAATGAAAAATTTTTTTTAAATTAAACAATTTCATTTGTATGTGTACACCATTTTCAAACTAAAGTTATCAAGCAAAATAATGTTTTAATAGGAAGTGTGTGTTGCCATGTCAGTCTAACGGTGGGTTACTAATTTTACAGTGGAAACTGCCAAAAATGAACTGAGAAGAGTGGCTGAACAAAATGTGTCAGTTGTTTCAACCATCAAGTCTGGATGTCCTCTGGAACCAGTGGAGCTTCAACTTACAGAAAATGTCCAACTTTTGCCAAATCCACAGAACAGGCAAGCTGAGGTGCAGCGCAAAATACAACTTCTTGAACAGGCCAACCCTTTAGCTGGTAATGTTTCAATCAACAACATGTTTGAAAAGGCAGAGCAGAAGGTAAAAGTTGAGGCCAGCAAAAAAATCCTTGATGATAAGGGAAGAAGAGCTTACATTGCACAGCATGGTAAAGTGGTTGGTGTGACTGGGGTTGTTGGTGTTGGCAAAACAACCCTCACTAAAATGGTCCTTAGGCTTATTTTGAATGGTTTTATCATCCCGGCAGTTACCTTTATTTTCTTGCTGAGCATTAGAGAGATCAACTTCGAAGAAAGGTGTTCCTTATTTGATCTTCTTTTTTACAACATCCCAGCAGTGCAGTTTTACAAGGAAGACGAAAAATATCTAATTCTCAAGCAAATCTTAGCGGACAGGAACACGGTTATCTTTATTGATGGTATGGATGAGCTTGACTCTAAGCTTTTATCAAAGCATTATAAAGTTTCTAACATCAAATCAGAAGCAGATCCCATGAGCTTCATCATGAACATGCTTGGTGGGCAGTTACTTCCAGATGCCTACAAGCTGGTAACATCAAGGCCAAGGCAGATGTTGGAAATCCCAGTTGAGCACCGGCCACACTTCATTGTGCAAATTCTTGGTCTAAATGAAAGTGCACAAAATCTTCTGGGCGAGCAAATTTGTGGCAGCCAGTTTGCAAAAGTTAAGCAATCATTGAAGCAGAATCCAGAACTACTTGAACATTGTTTGGTGCCCATTAACTGCATTGCTTTATTCATTTACCTTCTTCAAAACACTCCTGACGAGGCAACCACCCTTACTGATGTTATTGTTTCCATACTTCAGAAGTTTATCCATTCATCGCACATGCAAAATCAGCAAGTTGGAATGCAAAAACTTGCTAAATTAGCATGGAAAGGGTTTGAAAAGCGGAAGTTCATTTTTAGTGAAGACGACCTAGAGGAAGTGGGATTGTCTCAAAATGACATCAAAACCTTTTTGACAGCCACCCTTGAAAGTTCACACAAGTTACAGCTGACAGTTTTACGACAAGATAAGCAAAGTTACTTTAGTCACCAGATCTGGCAGGAGATATTTGCTGCTCTTTACCTGATGTGCTGTGTACCTTTCTATAAATTCAAGAAGATTCTACCCAAACTAGATGGAATTGATGGGCAAAATGTTAAAAAGTTTGAAGCATAAGGAGCTAGTGTCTTCAGTTGAAATGTTTTTGCAGAAAATGAGACAAAATGCCCTCCAAAAAATGGAACAACAAAAAATTAATTTTGTTAAAATATCATTAATCCTTCTGCTTTTAAAAGAGTTTAGTGACACAGAAAGTACAAAGAAGTTTGCCTTGCACACTGTACCAATACTGAGACTTAATGGACACATTTTTCCCAATACCATATCCAGTATTTCATTTCTGTTGAAACATGCCACTTCTCTACATTCTTTCTCTGAAGTTAATGGACTGTTTGTTGGAGATGCTTTTTCCTTTTTTTGTTCTATTGTAAAGCAGCACCAAGCTAAGGTAACTATTATTTGGTTTTTAGCAAATCATTACATGACACACTTAGTTTTAAGAACAATTTCTGTAGACACAGCAATTCCTTTTTCTGCGGTTGTAGCTAGACAATAAAATGAAGATCAAAAACTTGTAGTAACTCTTCTGTCAAATGTATTTCCATACCGACGCTTCGACATCATATTCAGGTCATCAGGATAAACAACACTTTTTGCACAACATACAACACATTTTCTATAAGACCTGTCACAAGTTTACGCTTTGCAGCAATAGCTTGTATAATAAAATCCTAATGCTCCATCACAAATAACTTTTACCCACCGCATGTTGAACTGCCTTTTTTCTTGACTTAAGGTAAAAAATCTGGCCTTCCAACAAAAAACTTTACGTTCAAATGACCTTACTGCATTTGAGGAAAGCATACCATTGATTGAGTCGATAACTTTTGTTACTCTTCCTGACCAGTTATTTGCAGTTTTGTCCCAAAGTTTGGTCAGGAATGGACATGTGGTAAGTGCAGTATACTGTACAATAATATAAGCATTTGGGCCATAGCCATGGTAATCTTATCTCTTCTTGTAGTAAAATCACATTTGACATACTAAATTTAGCACTTACACAGCTGCTTCCAGTGACATGGTAACATACAAAAAACATTATTTTGCTGCAGATGCAACAACTGTCCTTCGCAAATCTTCCTTTTGCTAACAACCAGTTTCAACTTCTTTGTGACTGCCTCTGCAACATTAGGATTCTTGATTTAGGGAACTGTGGTATCACTAAAAATATGTTGAGTCAATTCTGCTGTGCACTTGCACCAACAAACCAATTGGTAATACCAATTTCAAATGTCGGCAGAATGAGTAGCTTTAATCGTAAAATGCACAATACTTTAATTTTTGTCTTGCAGATAGCCCTTAATTTATCTTTTAACAATGTTGGTGATGCAGCTGCTGATGTGATAAAAAGTTGTTTGCGACTACAAAAATTATTGGTTGTGGATTGTGGGATGACTTGGCAAGGTGCCCAATCCATTTCAGAAAATATCAACAAATTGCCAGAGGTACTTCTACCGGTGGCATACTGCAAAGGTCCAATTGTATTTAATTGAAAAAATGGTATTTGTGATCCTATTCTTGACAGAGAAGACCGTTTTTTAGTTGTTGTGTTTGAATTGAATTGCAGAGAATAGGGGGATTTTTTTCAAATCATTACCGTAACTTTCATATATTCACAGCACACCTTGCCCAAACAAATAATATAAAAGGTGTTGATTTGACTATGTAGTTGAAATATGTAATGTTGAAGTTTATTTGTTTCCAGAAAAACTTTGTCCTTCAGATTTCTAACAATCTTATTGGAAATAAAGGCCTTGAGGTTCTTTGCAAATGCCTACACAAGCTTTGTGGTCTGTTTATGGATTTTTGTGGCATCACTCAGGTTTCCAAGCTGGTGAACAGTATTGGAATATTGGATGATACTCAGGTATGCTTATTAATTGCTTGTAACATGGACATATTTTACCAATATATATTTTCAGAAAAAAGACCAGTTTATGTAGTCCCTTACAGTGTTGAACCAGAGTTACAGTATAAAAATGTGCTTAGCTAATTGATCACTTGAGCTTTGGTGTTTATGACAAAAAGGGTTTGGCATTTTGTAAAAGACTAAACTGTGTCCTGTATACCATGCAGAGTGTCATTCCATTAAAGCAGCTTATCATTACAGAAACTTGAACTTGCAGTTGGTGGTAACACAATTGGTGATGTTGGACTTGAGGAATTATCATTATGCATTCATAAATTTGAAAAACTGCATGTTTTCAGCTGTGGAATTTTTTGTACAGTCAAACTAGCTGAAAGAGTTCAGGCACTTCATGATCCGGTATGTCAACAAAATTGTTCTGGATTTGTGTACAAAGTAAACACCTTAAACATATAAATAATAAATTATTTTTTCAAAAGTAATAGTTGGTACTGTAAGGATACTGAAAATAGAGATTTTTCTGCACCATGATGCACTTTCTGATACTTTTTTGTTTTTTGGTAAGTTTGAAAATATTGTCAATGGTCCCCAAACTCTATACAGTCATGGTACCAATTCTTGGCTCATACAGTGTCCACAGGTCACCTAAATTCAGAAAACTCTGGAATCACGAATAGACAATGTCATTGCTATCACTTTAATAATTCAAGGCTACCAACTTCTTACAAGATCTGACTGAATGACTTTTTGCTCAAATGATAAATGCAAAACTATAATATCACAAAGAACAAGTTTAGTAGTTCATTACATCAATATATAAAAGTTGCTACTGTACCACTTTAAGATCTTTGTGTTCCACTTTGGTTTCAATAACATAGATTGCAGACCACTGAGCTAAATAATGCGGCAAATAAATGTAAAATGATACATTAGGGTGTAATGGTAACTAAATGGTCTATATTTATATTTCTGGCTGACACGTAAAAAATGAATGCTCTCAGTGTGCAATATAAGCTATCTCTTTTCTTAAGTGTTTATTTTCTGTTTGTTTGTAGTTATCACTTCTCGATTTGTCAGAAAATTTAATAGGGGAGAGGGGTGCAGAAAACATGTCTGCCTGTCTTTACAACATTGAGGAACTACACATGTGTGCATGTGACATTTATAATGGTGGTGCAAAAAAACTCAGTAATTCGGTGCGAAAGTTGAAAAACCCTGTAAGTATATTTTAGTTTATGGGTAAATCCAATCAAGTTAAAACTGTGTAGATAGGTATTATGTAGAAAATATGACATCACAACAGCTTTATTGTAGATGAAAGTTTTGAACCTGGCCAGCAACCAAATTGGAGACCGTGGAGCACGCTTTTTTGAGCATTGCTTTAAAAATGTAGAACATTTAGACTTGTTGTGTAATCCTATATCAGAAAAATGTGGATCTGAAATGAAGTGCAAGCTTACAAGACTAAACCTGCTGGTTGGTAAATTTGTACACAAGAACTGAAGGAAAAATTAAATTTCAAAAATATCTGTTTTTTGTGCTCCTATAAAAAAAACAATGGACATGATCCGGCCATCAGTTCTGCAATAGATTAGCACAAAAAGCTTTTGTCTGGAAACTTAAACTCATTAACCACTAACAACTATTTCTTAGGTTGAGCGGATCAGTGTCAATTCGTCCATCATTACAAGATCAGCAGATGGTGACATTCAATTGCAAGTCACATTTCCTGTAAATGTTCTTGTTGAAAGCTCTGAGTCGAGCGGAAATTAAGGGTGTGGCGTACCATATTTTTGAGGTGATCGATTTTTAAACCTGAAAGTTTGAGCGTTTTGGACGAAAGAACTGTATTGTTGAATTTTACTTAATGGGGGGTGTATATGTGGTTAGTACTCGCGCGCCGCCCGCTCGAGTAATTGTTTGCATTTATCACATGCTTGTTTTCCATTTTGCCATGTCATCGCCGTTTCTTTCTTGTGTAAACTGATCGTGTGCGGCAAATGCTAACAAACATGATTTCTTTCAAGTAAAACGAGCCGTTTTGGTCAATCGTTTTATATGAGTTGTTCGGTCGTTTATATTTTTTGTTTTTTCGAACGTTTTCATTTTTCTATGCTAGGTTTTGCTTTTGGGTGTTGCTTTTTTACATATTAGGCGTTTCTACATTTTGTCATTTTTAGCAGTAATTAGGATTCTGTGCATTCGTAAGTCTAATTCGTGTATGATATTTCCCCAAAACTAATGCTATTGAATTAGGCATATATATGCTACGTTCTTCTTCAGCATCAATTGTTGCGTTTATAGATTTTGCAAAACTTTTGTAAGCCCTATTTCTTGTGTGTTTGCCTGATACAATGTTAATCTCACCTAGCATTGTTCGTTGAATTATAGTTCTTCAAAAACAACAACAGCTTATATTTTACGCTCGTTAAAGATGTTTTAGAACACAGTTCGGATAGGAAGGTGAATGATAGACGATGTTGCGCCAGTCAAGGCGTTGTTTAATCTACTCGAGTCTCGTTTGTTTGTCATGGTAATGTTTGAAATATGTACATCCAAGCCCAAGAGGTTTGTGGCATTGCCTTGTTAGGTTGCATGGGAAAGGCCACGAATGTTTGAACTACGAAAGACGTCCAAATTTCCCTGGAAAGCCCGGGACGGTTACTGTGGAGGTCGTAAAAACCTTTAAGGTTTCGCGATTGTTTAAATGCAATGCTAAATGCAAATAGTCAATAAACATTTTTTATTTGCAATATGTGGGTTAGGGTTTAAATTGGATTCGAATTGATGTTTGGAAGGGGGTAGTGATAAATGCCCAAAATTACTGTTCTTTTAATTTTGCGTCTTCTTACATTTTTCGCTTTTTGTTGGTTGCTGTTTCGCTTCGATTTTTCGAAAGCTGGTCATGCAGACCAGTTAGATATATATTTCCCCCTGGCTCCATAAATGCCTAGTCCGGTCCTGATTAGAGCAACTAACATTTTTTACAACGAAATTTTTACCGTAACCTTAACAAAGGGTTGTGGGGTTGATAAGTCAAGTCAAGTTTTATTTGCATCGTCACTTCATCAAACTTGTCAATCTGAACGGTTTCGTAAACAGCAAGGACACCGAAAAAACCATGGGTTATCGAGTCAAGTGTCTGTTATTTGAATAATGCTTGAATTGTACTGGGTATGTTCTGCCGTAGGATCGCAACCGACCGCACAAACTGACGGGGTACAACCGGTTGCATAAAACGGTGGTCGAACCCGCCGGCTCTGCTGGCCAAATGAAACCAGCCTAAACGGAAAGACCAGCGTGGTTCCTCGGAACGTTTCCTGTGATCCGGAAGGCAGACCCGGGTGTCCCGAGGACAGTCAATGACCGCGAGGTGCAGGTGGTCCGGCAGCTGCTGCCGCGCATCCCCTCCTCTGCTTTCGTAAGATCGATGGCGGAGATCTCAGATGGTGGTTCGCTGTGGAAGGTGCTGCACTATCCTCATCCCGACTGGCTGATCTTGAACAGTCAAATCCTACGGCAGTTTTTTGTTCTTTTGTGTGTGACTAGTTAATCTAATCCTTAGTATGAGTTAATAAAGGTAAACAAAACGAAAACAATAAAAACACACTAATATAAAACTGGAGGAAAATAAATGGAAAGGGGTAATATGCGAAGGAAAACAAAAACAAAACAAAGCTGTATTTTAAGTAACGTGGTATGCGTGAGGACACGGGAGCGGGGTGTTTCAGATATGGAGGATGCGTATTGTTGTAGTAGTTGCAAATACTTACTTTTGTGAAGAAAGAGCGTGAGAGCGACTTGGTGACGCGAGGTATTTCTTCCCATGCTTTTGGACCTCGATGACAAACTGACCTTGAGCCAATCGCGGTGCCTACTCGGGGATGGAAATAATTCTGGCTGTCAGCGCTTCTGGTGTTGTGATTGTGGACTGACGTAATAGGTATAAACAGGGAGTTGTATGTGAAGGGTAGAGCACCAGCATGAAACGCGTGCAACAATTTGGCTACCTCGAGTTTGTAAACGTCTTTAATTTTAGCAGACGCAAATGATGATAGATTGGGGTGACGCGACATTGGCAAGTGCTGCGAGTGATGGCTCGGAAGATTTTATTATGTTTGATATTGAGGTTTTTTAGTGTCGCGGCATAGCCACTGCCCCAAGCGGCGACGGCGTATTGCAGGTACGAGTATGCAAACGAGTAATAAATGATTCGGAGAGACTGTTCGCCCATGTAATCACGCAGCTTGTACGTGACACCACAAGCTTGTGCTAGTTTTCTTTCCCATGCGCTTTGTGCTTTTCCAGTTTAACTGATCGTCGAAATAAACTCCGAGGTATTTTGTATACGTCGATTGCTGTTTGCTGCGTACCTATGGAAATCGAAAACTGGTGTGCGTTAGAGCGCTTAGTGGGACAAAACAGTAGGTACGTTGTTTTACCCGTGTTAAGAGTAGTTTGTGCCGCATCCAGTTATCCACGTATGCAAGTTGATGGTTTACATTTACCTGCAGGTCAGCCAAGGACTCCGATGACATGCATAAACACGTGTCATCCTCAAACAGTTTAGTTGTGAATTTCGATGCGGTGGGCAGGTCATTTATGTAAAGGGAAAAGAGAAGAGGGGCCAGGGATGAACCTTGAGGGCAACCGCACGTGACGTTTTGCAGTTGAGATGTTGCATTTGATATGAGTGTGCACTGTCTGCGATAAATCGTGTTTTTTTCAATTCAAAAAAGCAAAAAATTCTAACATATTTTTTTGCGTAAAATCGATTTTTTATTAGTGTAACACTTTCTTTTGCGTGACCCCTGACAACGCAAAGCGTCACACAAGGCTATAAAAAACGCGGGCACCAGGTTCCAAAACAAACCACTTTATTGCTTGGTCAAGTTCCGGTCAATCCCGGTTTTTCAACTGTTTTGTCACAGGGGTTAGCACAGAACAAAACATACGGAATGCAAAGTTAAGTTTCTACACAATAAACAAGTTAAAGTTAATTCTACTAAATCTTTCCCGCACATTACAATACACACTTCATATTAACGCAGCAACGACTTAAAAACATGCAGCACGTGGCACATAACTAATTGCGACACATTAGAAAACCAGGCAGATTACATCANTATATTGTTGATCAAGTATCAAAAATTGTTAAAAAAACATACAAAGTGATAACAGTGTTGTAAAGAGCACCTGGTTCTGATGCATGGCTGCCCAATCCGAGAAGTTGTTTCAAATTGCCAGTGAACAGAATTTAAAATTTCAACATGTTTGTTTGTAGCGTCAAGAATCAACAATGAGCATTGTGAATGAACTTGATTGGATTGAAACGTTTGTGGTCCATAATAACTTTCTTCATATAAAAGTTGGCCCACAACTCCCCAATGGGATCCAACCATTTTCCAGTTTCTGTCTTTCAAAAATAGAGGAAGGCTATTTTTGCCATCTTGCAGTGTGGTGAAGGTTTGCGAAGAGGATAAGAAGCATTCCGAACACTTTCAAAGTTCAACTGGTCAAAATTTGCTGCACTGCGAAAATTTAAATTTGTTCATTTTAAGCCTGGTGTTGGAATATTGTGTTATGTGAGTTGGCGTTCATCCAGAGTGTACAGCATTTTGTGTGCTGAATATTGTTTTATGGTTGTTAAACCTTGCTCTACATTGTGCATGTTAAATATTTTTGTGCATGTTGATCCTGACGTTATAATTTATTATTAATAAATACAAACCACAAAGTTTAAATGCAATTTTCAAGAATTTGTCACAGTCAGGATTTCGATGATAGCCAAAAACAGCAATTTGGATCAGCACAAGTTGATGCTTATTGCTATGTGCACAATGCATTACACCATCTTGTAAGAAGGGAAGAGCCATTCTTGTTGGGTTTATCACAATAATACTTAGAAACGCATGGAAACTTCTCATATTGCACATAAACCATTTACTACAACTCGCAGATGATTTATTATACACTAGCGCACCTCCAGCAATACGCTTACACGTCAATCTACGCACATTTGATGGTTATTACACACTTAAAAACATCCTTCTCAGTGAAATACTGATACATTATGCTAAAAATCGCTAAACAATTGCTCTAAACGTGATTTATCAACAATTTTACACTGTTTCCCCATTGCCAGCAATGGAAATCTGGGGCACTCTTTCACCGACGCCATTACGCATCAATTGTTAAGCTTACCCGGGAAAATATAATTCACAACGGTTGACGAAAACAACGTAACAATTAGGAACTGCACAAATAAGGGTTTCATCGCTCTTATGTAGTGCTCGATATGGTTCGGTGGTCGTAAAACGATGCTGTTTCAACAAGGTTGCGCAACGATATAAAAACATCCAATGAAATTTTTGCTTACTCAAGAGTGTTTGGCTCTTCAATTGAATTATACCACAATTTGCGTTTATGTGTCTTGGCTAAATAAAGTTTAATAAAGTTCATGTTTAATGGTAGCCATTTCTCTAACCAACGCTTACTGCTCTACCGAAAACATGTGACACTGCAAGATCCTGGAGAAAAATTGGCTACAGAATCTCAGCAAAATATCGATATTCAACAATAAAATCAGCGGGCTATTTATAGCAGTTCCACTCCAGTCAGTTTAAATCATGGTTACCACAGGTTTTAAATTATTCGATGCCTACACATCATAATGTCCCTTATATTAACCTCGCGCTAGGTTGTTGTAATTTGTCAAAGATTTAGGTTTGTAAATTTGTCGATATATTAACTATGAGCCCCACAAAGAATCGGCTTTTATCGGATTTCACTGGGCTGAAGCAATTAGCGCCGTTTTAATTGCTTGTCAAGGAAACACAAGATGTCGTGCAAAAACATCCCACAGTACACCGTGGTCGGGTTACCATCTTTGCCGAATGATGTAGTGTTATGTTCCAAAACATTCCAGCGTGGCATACCTGCATGGTATGCATTGGTGTGTTTAATTAATGTTAAACACTAGGAGTTTAATACTTTTGCTGTATCTGTAGCCATACGGAATTGTTGGACAACAAAAGGCAAACAATCATGTCCCAACAAACAGTTACACAATGCTAACATCAAGGTATTTTCGACTTTAGTTCACCAGGACGGTAGTCCCCGGGGAAAAGTAAAGTTGTGCTATCCCTTGGACACCACAAGGTGTTTTCCCAGGTAAAATCCTGATGTAAGATCTTGTGGAACTTGAGAAGCCCCTAAATTACAACGTCAGAAAATAAGAACAGAAATAGATAAATTATAACTGTTGCAAAGTTGACAGCGATAACTTAAGATGTCATTTGGCCAAGTATTAACCGTGCCTGATGTGTAAAGAAGTTTTACACACGGTGTTGACGCTGCCTTTGTATTTATACACTAGCGTTTACTTCAAACATCTTTTGTAATGACCCCGGTACCAAATTACAGAAATAGATAAATTATATCTGTTGCAAAGTTGACAGCGATGAATTTGTCTTGAAGATTAAGTTATCGAACAATATAGGCTAACACGCCTTGTCTGTATAAGTAATTAAGTTTTACCCTACACAGAGTGGCAGTTGTTCTCGCGGTGTCCCTTTTGCATTTATACACACGCGAAGTTGAAGCTTATGGGAATCTGGATTATGCGAAAGGTTGGTGATCAGTGAACCAATTCCAGTTAAAATAACCAACAAGTTACGTTAGAGGGCTGTCGGCGGGGAGTATGAAACACAAACAGAATCGAAGCTCAAACTTATTAAAAATCTTGATCTGAGAGATAGTTCTGCTTAGCATTTTGCAGGTTATAAATTTGTTGTAAGCCAGGGCATAGCTCCAACATCTCCTCGCGGCTCTGGTAAAAAGCCTCACTCTCCACAATCTTCCAGTTTTCGGCTCTCAAGTGTAGATGATCGCCAAACAGTGTTTCCGTTTGAATTTCTCCGCTAACTTCATACTTTCGACCACAAAGTGTTCGCCCCGTTACCACGGTCTGGTAATTGCACGGTAGCACGGTCTGTCCATCATCGTACTCCATGATTATGACTTGATCCTGGTTGTTGAAGATCTTGATGTGTTTGTCAGAGTCCTTGCGCACCCTTATGATGCTTCTAGACCCGTTGCTGCAAATGTACAGAATGACAACCTCTTCGTCGTCCTCGGCATCGATAGTTTCTTCAAACCCAGCGTTGTACCGAGACTTGTGGTTTAAAATCCAAGTGAAGTTGCTTTCTTCACCGAATCCTGTCTGAACGAAAACTGGTTCGCTTGGCCCCACCAAAAATAAGACAATTTTCTGTTGATCTGATATCCGTTCCTTTTTGTGTTTTGGGTCTGTAATCGATGTAATAAGCTATAATACATCGCCTAGTTTACAGCGCTTTTTCCCTTAAAGCTGGTTTATAATAAATTTTTGTTAATGCGACCTATCATTTAGCTTCAACATGAAAATTTGCAAATTTTAGTGTTGGGTAATAAAATTCTGTTAATTTCACACGTAACATACGTAGCAAACTTTTGTTAAACTGGAGGTGTTATTGCAACCACCAAATTCGAAGCATGTTTAACAAAAATATGTAAACTTACATTCATTTAGCCCTTCTTTCACTATTGAGATATTGTAAGTGGTGCTTTTGTCGATAAAAAGTTGCAAATCGCCGTGATGATTATTGACATCTCTTCCGTTGCCGTGAATTGGCGGATTATTTGCGGTCATTGACGTAAATTTGTTGGTGACTTTGCTGCATGGCTCTTTTTGATCCGTTGTTTTCCTCCGAAAAATGTCGTTTAAGATAGATGATATATCTTCTAAATTCGGGACTGTGTCTTCTATTCAAAGAGTTATAATTAACTGCAGTTTTGACAATGATCCCCCAAAACGTAAATGCCCAAACCCCGACCAAAAATATATCTCAGTCCACCGCAAACTTGAATTTGAGTGAACTGTGTGTAAATGTTGCCACATATCTAATTGGATCCCAAGTTGGTAGGTTATAAACAACCTTTGATGAACATTAATATTTAAAAAAGCAATTTACCTTCATTACGCCACTTCATGTTGCCAGAACAACGGCCAAGTTTGATATGTTCTTCATAAATCTGCCGTCAAACTTTCCCTGCCCGACATTGACTAACCTATGCTGTTTAATTCCCTTGTTCCATCTGAAGAATATCAATGTTGATAAAACAGAATTACACGTAACGATACAGATAAAATATTGATGATTGTTAAAAGCCAATCAACAGGTCCTAACAAATATAACAGTTGCGCGAGGCAAGCAAGCCAATTGCGATTTCAGCGCACCGCACCGGTAATCCCCAGGGAAATCCCCATTAAAGTTAGCCCATTCCCGTAGACACCACAAGGTGTTTTACCAGGTAAATATTGGGATCAGCGTCCCTAATAAGAATTCTAAAGGCCTACTGCGATGAATTGAAGCAATGTTTGTTTGCCAGTTGCTCCAGTATGCAATAAGATAGGCACTTGTGAGACAACCAATCGAAAGTTTGCACAAATCGACGTCATATAAGCATGTAATGGCGTAATTTTTTTAACTATTTGAGTTCAATCCCAGAAGGTTAGTTTATTTGGCCACGACAATATAGATTTGAATAACAGAAAAGATGTACACAATATCCGGGGACAATTAAGGACATTCGATAAATACCCTGGGTTTTATTAGTGCGTTCAAGCTCATGGGATAACTACTTTTCCTGTTTGGTTACTGCCCAACAACAACAGGGGTGTACACATTGCCCGCTGATAGGGTCGTACGGTAAATCCACTGGGTTTTGTAACGTGGAAATACAAGTAGCACCACACTATGTCCATTATAACAACTACGTCACGCTACGTTGTTGTCAATTCTGCAGCAGCTGTTAATTCCAAGCGCAAATGGAAAGCTTTGAATTGTATTTGCTTTGTCGAGTGATGGTTTTGCATTAAATCCACGCTGTCTCCAAAGAAATCCATTTCTGTTTTACCGAAATTGCACTTGGCCATGTTACTAACAATAACAATACCATGATCCGCCAGTTATTAAAAAAAGCTGTTGAAGATACTTGCTGCGTTCTTTTGGCGAGTAAAGTCCCGAATGTGATGAATGGAGTAATGGTCGGGCTGTGTTGCTGCATTTAGGCGTCTGTGATCGCCAAAAAGGCGCAAAGCCCCTGGAGATTTTGCAACCGTAATAAGCGTAGACCACCATTGGCTAGACGAGCGCCGAATTATTTCCAACTGCATTATTTTGCAGAATTCCGCCTTCGCAATGAAGTTTTCCTGCTGAATGTCGTCTTGCAGGCATATGCACTGAATGGCGGGCCACTTATGGGATGTCTTTTCGTAGATGCATAGTTTAGAAATCACTGCAGTAGACATACAAGAGGACGATCTCCTCGTCCAAGGCTTGAAATGGTTTGAGTGAACCTTGCCTGGTTTGCAGACGTGCAGTTGTAATGTCACGTGAATTCGGTTCCACCGCTAAACCCTGTCTTATTGGTTGGTGGCTGGTTGGCCTGGACGAGGTAAAGGATTGCTTTGCGTTCATCTGGATTGTACTTAGGCAGCTTGTTGGTGCGTTACTTATCTTCAAACAAAACGAAATTATATTTAACATTTATACCATGGAACTTTTGGAGCAAAAAATAGATAGTAACGGTTTTTCTGGGACATTCAAGGATCATTTTGAATAAGTTTGTGAAAAATGTCATCACCGCACGGCACACAAAACGCCTTTATGTTGATCATTTGAAACCGATACACAGTCTGTTTTGTCAACATGACGTATTTGTCACTGGATCACCAACAAAGCGCGACCCTGTAACCACGGCCACAGTTGCTGAGTGGTGGGTGTTCCCAGCTGCCTTTGTTCGTTTTGTTCCGTCGCTTTTGTGCAAAGAAAGTCTTTCCTTTTGACGAATTGCGGGCCACCCTGTTGCGCCACAGATTGTTGTGTTGCTGGCTCACCAACAGGTTATTTCCAACCCACTTATTCTTAGCTATTTAACGAATTCATGTAGGCGACTTTCTCTTAACATTTCGGAAAAAGGGTCATTGCTTTATTACAAACACTGCAACCTATGCAAGCTCGCTATCCCATTGCAACACAAATTATAAACCGCTCCCCAGTTCCTAGAAAGCTTTAACCAATTTTGTACATTTTTTCTGCCAATTACAATCATTTAATAATGTTTAGTTTAAAAAAATTAACATAAATGCAAGATCTTGTTACTCTTGAACTCATTTGCGAGCATTAAAAGACTTTTTATAGTTTGCAGTGAGAGGCTAATCAGTGGCACGGCATATAAAATCTCAGTTCTGTCATTCCTACAATGCCGTCATACCAGACCTATTTAAAAAGGTACTAAATTTCTTATTGCAACGGTAAAGTTTATCTGTGGAATTTAGGGTTGCGTCTTGCTGTTTAAATTTTTAAGTATCGCGACACACAGTGTTGTGTTTTGGGTTTAGTAAACGCGGACCACCATAGCGTGTGTTTCTCTTCATATTTTGGTTTTCTGCGTCGGTGACAATCGGTATTGCGAAACGACGTTTGTTTTTTGCTCAGATTTAATAAACATTAACCATCGCAGCCTGTCTTTCTACACCGTTTATTTTTAGCAAATTCACAGGAATCCAGGCGAAAAAATTTGCTACAGAAGCGGAACAATATTGCGTTATTTCAACAGTATTTATAACAGTTCGCGTCAGTTTAAATCATGGCCACAAAAGGTTTCGACCTGACTCGGTTCGGGGCGGTTTAAAAAAAAAAGTTGTTTTGTTGGCACAACAAATATTTTTCATCCGTTTATAAAAACGCCAACGGCTGTGTAAATATTAGATCCTAAACCATCACCTATTGGAGAAGTTCAGTTAAATTGTTTTTTCACAATGCCTTGACCTTGACTGGAATCGCGCACTGCAAAAACTCGATTTACCTTGAGTCGCCAACCATCAAGACTGGGAATCTACTTGAATTCGCTTTGTGAATAACATGTTTTGACTTGTGACTTGGTCGCAAAAACTTGCTTGGTTGCCAAACACGTCACAATGTCCTCACATTAACCTCGGCTAAGTTGTTGGTGATTATCAAGAATTAAGGTTTGGACATTCGTCCATATATTTACAATGAAGTGAACTTTTAGACCAAACAAATTATTCTGTCCAGTAAGGAATCTATCACTGTCTGCAACACAGACATCGACTTTTATTGGATTTCATCGGACTGAAGCAATTAATGCCGCTGCAATTGCTTGTCAAGGTGTTGTTCTGAATACATCTCGCAGATACATGGTGGTAGGGTTACTATCTTTGCCGGATGATGTAGTATTTTGTTCCAAAACATTCCAGCGTTGTACACCTGGTATGCGTTGGTGTGTTTAATTAAAGTTAAACATTATGAGTTTGATACGTATCTTAGAGTATCTGTAGCCCTATGGACAACAGGGAATTGTTGGACAAAAAAAGGCAAAATATTATGTCCCGACACGTCCAGCAATGCTAACAAGGCATTTTCGACTTTAGTACACCAGGACGGTAATCCCCGGGGGGAAGTAAAGTTCTCCTGCCCCGTGGACACCACAATGTGTTTTCCCATGGTTCGGTAAATACCCTGCTTTTTTAATTAAATTGCAATCTGGCGTGTTGCCTACACCCATCATATTCTGGGCAACAACCTCGTAACGCTACGTAGTTGTCAATTGTGAAATATTTTTGGATAGTGTCAGTTACATCGAAACTTTCCAATGGCCACACTGTCACATTGTTATATTAGTTTATTCGCACGTTAGTTTCACAAAAGGAAATAAGGTTATTTGTACACAAACGTAAAAACTGATACACAGTTAAAAATAAACATTTTTGTAATTAATCAAGTCATTTAATGAAGCTCCACAAACGAAAATATATAGGAAACAAATCAGCGTATAGTTTAAAATTGCTAATATCTTTAAGTTGGTTAGGGATATTAGGTCAGTATAAATTTTAAAACTGTTTATTCTGTACATTGAACTTGGTAAAAAGCATGTCGACACATCGGATTAACGTAGTATCATACAAACAATAAGACCAACTCTAGGAATGTATATTTGTACATAAAAACACCCATGAGCAGCAAGATTTCGAGTCTAGGTTTAAAATTGTGGCAGTAAAGTATAAAAAGTAAAAAATATTAAAAAAATCTGTTTTAACACCTCTTAGCAATTAACGACAAAATCGACAAAAAAGGTGGACATGGTACAATAAAATAGTGATGAACTACAAAATAAAAATGGTCGAAGGGCAGGGAGAACTACATGTCAAATCTTCCGGAACAAAAAATGCTGCGCAACAAAAGCGTTCATTGAAATCCAGCAAAAGCGCGTGTTGCCAATGAATCCAATTCGAAACAGGTTTGTTTGACTAATCCACTAAAATTGACAGGTCCCAGCATTTGTATTCTCTATGGGCTTATGTGGCACAATTCCATTTTCTGAAAAGCCCGTCTTTTTGCTTTGAGGCAGATCAACTCAGCTACGAGAAATAGTGCAGCACAAGCCCATAGAAAATACAAAATTTCCCGATACCTATGAACGCAAACGCTTTTGGTGGCAGTCAACACCTCGCCACCAAACCTGACAACCTAACACCCCCAAGAGCCCACCCTGTGGGATTAGGATGCTTCGGCTGCAAGACTAGCTGGCATTGCTTGGTTCATAAAAAGGTTTTGGAGGACAACAACGTGCCTTTTCTTTCACCTAACACATCCAAGAGCCCACCCTGTGGGATTAATGTGCTTCGGAAAAAAGTGTTACTTCTATTTCGAATTGCCTGGAAATTAAACAAAAGGAGTGTCCATTCATAGCGAGTAAATATGTACGTGTGAACTTTCCGAAAGCGGCTATTTTTGATGTTTGTTGTGCAGCATGCGATGCTCATGGGTGTTAAACGGGTCCACAAAGTTAAAAACAAAACTGTTGTGGGAAAATGTTAAAAAACTTTTACTTATCTACATAGAAACAAAGGCGGCTTAAAGTTTGTAAGTACCTCATTATACATTGACCTTGATTTTTGCATTCTGTTGCATTGACGCCGGCAGAATTTTTTCCAAGAGAGGTGAAATCTAAATGCATGCATACTTTTCCATTCATGAGATTTTTTTAAAAAGGGTTGATCAGCTGAGATACAGTGGCGTTAAAATTGTTGAGCTATTATACGATGCATTTAAAAAGGCAACATCATAACATTAACCCTTTACTTTTGTTGTGTCCACAAAGTCATAGGGGCCCAAAACAAGTTCGTATAGCCGTGACAGATTGTTCTTGGCGGCCGTACATCTACGTACCGGTTCTGATAAACGAACACAGTTTACCACTTCTGTTGTGCCTGTTGGGCGTCGACCAAGTCATACACCCGTTGCAGCTCTGGACAAACTGTAATCATGTGCGCACGGTTTTGTTCAAAAGCCGCACTTTCGATGACGTGGCAATTATCGGCGGTCACGTTGAAGTGTTTCCCGAAAAGCTGGCCCTGCTTGTGAAGTTCACCCGTTACCTCGTACTTTCGGCCATCAAGCGCACAGCCATTGACCCGAGTTTGGTAGCTGGTTGCCACCACCGTTTGCCCGTTGTCGTAATAGATGGGAACTACTTGACTTTTCTCTTTGAAAATCTGTAGGTGGTGGTCAGAGTCCTTGCGCACTCGCGTGATGTCCCTGCACCCGTTGCCGTAGACGTACAAGAGGACGATCTCCTCGTCGTCCTCAGCGTGAATGGTTTCAGTGAACTTTGCCTGGTTTGCAGACGTGCAGTTGTAATGCCACGTAAATTCGGTTCCACCGCTAAACTTTGTTATGACNTAAAAAGGCAACATAATAATATTAACCGTTTACTTTTTTGTGTCCACAAAGTAAAGGGGCCCAAAATATGTTCGTGTAGCCGTGACAGATTGTTCTTGGCGGCCGTACATCTACGTACCAGCTCTGATAAACGAACCCAGTTTAGCACTTCTGTTGTGCCCGTTGGGCATCGACCAAGTCATACGCCCGTTGCAGCTCTGGACAAACTGTAATCATGTGCGCACGGTTTTGTTTAAAAGCCTCACTTTCGATGATGTGGCAATTATCGGCGGTCACGTTGAAGTGTTTCCCGAAAAGCTGGCCCTGCTTGTGAAGTTCACCCGTAACCTCGTACTTTCGGCCATCAAGCGCACAGCCATTGACCCGAGTTTGGTAGTTGGTTGCCATCACCGTCTGCCCGCTGTCGTAATAGATGGGAACTACTTGACTTTTCTCCTTGAAAATCTGTAGGTGATGGTCAGAGTCCTTGCGCACGCGCGTGATGTCCCTGCACCCGTTGCCGTAGACGTACAAGAGGACGATCTCCTCGTCGTCCTTAGCGTTAATGGTTTCAGTGAACTTTGCCTGGTTTGCAGACGTGCAGTTGTAATGCCACGTGAATTCGGTTCCACCGCTAAACTTTGTTATGACAGTTAGTGGCTCGTTGGCCTGTACAAGGTACAGGATTGCTTTGCGCTCATCTGCATTGCACTTGGGCAGCTTGTCGGTGCGTTTTTGTTCTTTAAAACAAAACGAAATTTTGTTCCATGGTAGCACAGGCTTTCTTAAGCAAAAAAAACTGGTAACGAGTTGTTTTTACATTCTTAGATAAATTTAATGAATTTGCGTGGGCAGTTGTTCAATATAAATTAAAACATGTCGCAATGTACTTGGCCAGTGTATTTTTTTCCACTTTTTGGCGATTTTTGCCAGTTGTTTCTTCATCCATTTTTCGCCTTTGTGCTCCTGTTTAAAGTTGCTCCATTTCACTGCGAACTTCTTCCGAATCGAAGTTGATTTTGCACGCCTCGTTTCCAGCCTCCGACCTGGAGCGGCCGCCATCATCCGACACTGCAAATTAGAACAAAAAGACACATAAAACATTTCCAAGAACAAGGTCTTATGTTAAGCACGTTTTCGGGACCTTATAGTTGGTAAAAAATCCTATACATTACTTGACTTCAGGACGACAAGACTAAATAAAAAAACCTATAAGCAACAATCCCAACCTAACTTACCAAGGTGCTGGAACAACTCCTTCAATCGTTCCGCAGTCATCGTTTGGTAGTTGTTGTTTATTGTTACGTTGTACACATCTCCGCCGTTGCAATTAAACGCGGATTTGTTTGCAGTCACAGAGGAGAGCTTGTTGGAAACAATAGATTCCCTTTTCTCCTTCTTGCCCAACTTGGCAGCATTCCTCCTTACCTTGGTGGCGACATCCTTGGTTTTCTTAACAATCTTTTCTTTACCATATGCCCCAATGCGCTCAATAACCGACATTTCTGTACAGAGAGTTACATACAGTTATTAAGTGTGATAGTTAAAAACAAAAAGTAATGTGATAGATGGAGTCAATTGGTATCATCGGTTGTCGCCAAATCTAGGACATTCACCGGTGTTAATCCCTCCGTGTAATAATTACACGGATTTTCCAGGAAAAAGTCGGATACAGCCTAAAAATCTGATCGGGATGCATCTTTGTAACAGTTCGAACCCCGGTTTTGATACGTATTAAGATAACCTATTTTTTCCATTCATAAAACTGAGTTTTGGTGAAAAGTGGTGCTGGACAATCGTCTTGCTTTTTACTTACTGCTTTTTCTTCAAGGTTGTTTTGCGCTGTTGTTCTCAAGTTTTCCAATTTTGATTTTTTAGCAGAAAGATTTGAAACACAACTGAAAGCTGGCACATTATCCAGAAACACTTCTGTGTTTGCAAGAAGCTAGTTTGTGAAACTGTTTACAAGTTGAAACAAGTCCTTAAGAAAAGAGTTATTAAATAAACTGCATGTAAAACGTCGAACTCCAATAATGAGGCATCGCTGTTCACTTTTTTAGCTGACCTGAAGTGCAAGCGATATGCATATTCTAGGCGCTACTCTACATCATTTAAAAGCGTTTGTTTGGTTTATTCCGTGTCGTAGCTAAACTGTGGTTGAATCGATTCAATAAACACAACTTTAATAATAAGCGTCTATATTAAATTCTTATCTCTGGTGCGTCGAAATTCCAGCCAACCATTCCAAAAGCCGCGCATCGAAAAAGTTTGAGAAACACTTCATCACAGCGTTAATTTTTAACAACCCCAGATTGAAGAATCAGGTTCCCTAAAGCTGCTTTTGTAGTCGCATCCGCCTTTTTCTGGCGCACGGAGCTGAGCTAATGGCAGACAAAGCGTGATAAAACTGCAAACGAAACCCAATTCCGGCGATAGGTTTCACAAAATTGATGTCATGTATCGAAACGTTCGTTTAATCAAGTCGATACCCAGTCGTATCGTCAACCACTCCAGGGTTTTTTGGAAAAATTGATCCGGTTTTAAGGCGGTATTATATTTCAATTTCCTTATTGTTGTGTCTACGACAGTAGAATGTAAAGATGGTTCCCAGGTGATGGCGCTATTATAGGAATGTAGGCCCAACTAGCTGCTGACAGTCAATTGGTTGCTTTGGGGGGCGTAATATAGAAGTGTGGTGCCTGCCTATGTTTGATCTGCGTGTTTGGAAAGCGTTTAGTTTACTAGAATTCCGGTAAGTTAATCATTGAACTCGCAAATCAAAGCGCTTGGGGAAATTTTATTCAATGTAAACTGAAAAAAAATCAAAACGACTTGCAAACCACATCACAAGCGCAAGTCTTGTTGTAGCGATAACTAAGGTGATTTTTTCTGTATGAGTGAAGCAAATACTGTCCGGTTAACGGTTCCACAAAGAAATCAGCGTTTTTATCAGCGGCAGACAAACATACGCGAGGTTCGTTCTTGTTCATCGTCAAATATTAAATCGAACATATCCCTACCGTTTTCGAACCCTAGAAAACCATCCGTTGCTCTTACCAACACATGGTGTTTTTATCAGAAGTATAGGCATCGAAATGGTTCCTCTTCCATATGCTGCTCAAAATTTGCATGCTAGTGCCGACATTTTTTCTGCCTTGCGCAATCTGACGGAGTGTAATGGTTTCCAGTCTATGCGGTCAACAATTTTATGTTGTATGCAAATTTAAATTAAACATAAACTTTCTACCTACATACCTACCTACCTACCGACCGATAATTCGCAAAATGAGAAAAAGCCATAAAAGGACTATTTGCAAGTATAATTTTATTATTATTTAGGATCTAACGATGCCTTGAATTTTTGAACTATTCACTGAAATTTAACATCTTACCAAATCCCCTAAACTGTCCTGTCGTTTATTCAAAATTCGTTCCAATTGTGGCTCCCGTTTGCTGACTGAACTTTTATACGCCGTAAAAACAATTGTCTTATCATATGGACATTTTATATGGGGTGGGGCAATGTTCAAACCGACAACGGCCATGGAAATGTGCTACATCAACAACGATGCCGAGGACAAAAGAAAAAGACGTCATTTCAGTAATGTGATACCCATTTCACCACCAGCACGCGAAAAGGGTGTTATGCAAATAGAAGGCGAGTCTTGGTGTGGCGATTTTTTTCAAGATCATAGTTTATACTTTAACCCATCTAGTTTAGTAAGCCTACATGACTTTTTAGATTGTTACCGAAAGTTTTAAAACAGCGAGTTATTTTTGGTTTTATTTTAAAATATCATACCGAAGGAACCAAAAATCTTCTTCCGGGGAAGACGAAATATAAGCATTTTTTTCTCAAAGCAGTTGTGATGATCAAGGTTTTAGGTTTGACCGTTTAAAGACCTCTAAAAGTGTCACTCGAAAATAAAAATGTGATGTGTCATCATTCACTGGTTTTCCTTTACACGTCCATTATTGCGCAACACATTCTTTTACTGCCAGTTCACCGGCAGGTTATTTCCCTGGGAGTATTGAATGGGATTTATACTGCTGGGCGAAAAGTTGCAATGTTGCTGTGCGGCAAACAAACCTACTGACTCCGAAAAAATAACCGTGCTTGGAAAAAGGCGTTTCTGCACATTTTTTTATGTTATTAACCATGGAAATTGGGGTTGGCATTTTGGCCCACAGAATCTCCTTAATTTTGCATTTCGAAGACCATTGAAAACCTTGAAGCCCACAAGCATACAATCTTATTGTGACACTAGACCGACTTCGTGAACCTGGTTGAACACAAGGCCTAAAAAACATTCTTGTTTAAATAGATCTAATTCGTACACGAAAGAATATTTTAGTTTACGGTAAGTGACAAAATCTGTGACATAACCTGCGGAAATTCGAAATTGTAGTTTCGGTTTTTTATTACTTGACAGTGCAACTAGTCACGTCCAAATATGGCAAAATTGCGAAACGCCTATACGCCCAAAACAGGCAGGCCATTTTTACGCCCCTAAAAGCGACCAATCAGCAATCACCACCACACCCACCCAGTTATGTCGCCATCCATTTTGGTTCCTCTTGACGCCGTTACCGCAAACACAATCACAAACGCGAAATATAGGACGTCGGGACTTCTCGCCTACAAACCCTTTGTAGAAACTATGGTTGAGTAACAGGAGTGAAATTCAGTATTGCCACGGTGTTTTCGATGAATAGGATAGCGTAGTTTTTAAGACGGTGTTTTTCTGGGTGGGGATCTTTAAACCAAAGGGGTTGGGAAACCGTAAATTGCACAACATTATGTACGGGCCTCAAAAATTTTGATGAGGCTGTTGCGTCACAAAAATAACAATTGGTTGGATATGTGGTAATTTTCAAGAACGTTTTACGTCGTAATGCGGTTGAATGTTGAATATAAATCTCCAATAATGGCAAAGTCATCTCAAGGGAATACTTATTAATGAACATTTAATATTGCTATGTTGTATAGTTTAACAAAATTCTGATGCGGGCCACGTTAAAGAGTCAAACGGGCCGCAGATTCCCCACCCCTGCTTTAAACAAAGACTTTCTGGAGGATCCAGTTAATTTTTTCTTTAAAATTGCAACATAAAGTCGGCAGGCGAAAATTTTACAAAATTTGTCATTTCACAGAATTATTTTTTAATGACTATATTCATATGCTGTATTTTGTCATCACATATCTTTGCACCCTGTTTTTTTGCCCATTTGCAAGTGACGGTAAAGGTCTGATGTAAATTTAGGCGTTCCATGAATCCAAGTATAAACGTTTCAATCGAAAGTAACCAGGGACCCTAAGAACTGTATGTTATCAATGTTTTGCTTACGCTTATCGCTACAGCCTAAGCACTGCAGCTTTTTGACGAAATAAGATTATTAGGCAGGTCGGCTGATCGTGTTTTACAGCGAATACAAAGCAATGTTGCCAGCGACGTTCGTTACCATACAGTGCCTAACCTGTCTAGTTTCAGTTCCCCTAAAGATACTTCCTCATTTCCGTTGGGGACAACATTGTTCGGTATTGCACCTGGTACAAAATGGCGTTGCAAATATTGTATTGACAATCTCTTGCGACATAAAGCGTTTAAATCGTGTTTGCCCATGTTATGTATCTTAAAGTTGTTAAAACTCTCCTCCAACACTACGCAAAGACCACACCTCAGTTTACGCCCCCAAAACAACCAATCAACTATTGGCAGCTAGTTTGGGCAACCCCATTCCATAAGGGGTCTTAAAAATATAGTATCACAGGTCTTAAAAATATAGTATCATCTGACAACTGGATTGTTTTTACAACACAAACCTGAAACTGAAAACCAACCAAGAAGTTACCACACCACCCGCAATGACACGCGACAGAATTTTAAGATAACTCCAAACATGTCGATGATATCTTTAAATTGTTTAAAAATAGTAACATATTTGACCGGATACAGCTTTGTTTTGCAGTTTTTATCACTTGTTTCATCATTAATTTTTTTAATTTGAGCAAATTCAAAGTGAGGGTCTCCATGACGTGTCTTTCAATTGGAATGCAAGTTTCGCTTGCTTGTACTGTGCGCTATAATTGCATAAGCGGGTAGCATTATGTTTTGAAAGAAGGGCGGCTCTATTCTTTTTTAACTAATTTATTATGGCAAAGCGTTGTGGATTGAAGGCCCAGATAAGGTTGCGACGTGGGCGGATAGGTTTTTCTGTTCGCGGTTCACGTTAAAGAGGGCAATGTTACTGGAAACGGGCGAATAAGTAGCCTATTTTTAAACCAGTGAATGCCTCCGTTTGTTATCAAGCAGTACCCAACACTAGTTTCGCTCGCTTATTACTTAGTTCCTGATTTCGGTTGGATTTGATTTCCATTCTTGGGTAATGTAATTATTTCCTAGGTATTTGCCACCGTATTAGTTGTAGGGAAATGCGTTTGTGACAAGTGGGTTGTCTTTAGGATCCTCTTATTTCGTTTATATGACTTTCAAAATGTGATCGACAAAATGTTCGATCAAACAAATGACATCTTTACAATACACTCTAACAAAATATTTACGAAGTCTATAGGTTTGAGGTGAACCAACAAATCAAACCCAATACATTATGACCTAAAGGAATGTGTATTTGAATGTTTTTTTTACCTTTCTATGCTTCGACTAAGATGAGCAGCATTACCTTTAAGCACAATCTAACCATCGAAAAATGTTGATTGCTAAAACTTATTTCAAGAAGTCAGTCTACTGAAATGTCCTTTTATCGGTGTCACTAGTGCCAAGATAAGACAAATACAACCAAATGTGGACTGCCTTTATCAAACTTATTCCCCTGGGCGGTGAGCTGTGTACCCTACATAGCAGAGTTTTTACAAAACATCCACATTCACATACCCGAACAGTCCTTGCTCTCCGCTTGAGCGGTTTCCATTCTTTCGGTCGATTCGCTAGCATTGACAGTTGGACTTCCTTTGCACTCAATCATACCGAACCTGTTTTCTTTCCGTGGTCGATTTTTAAAAAAAGGGTAATTGTTAATGTTGTTCCACATGCAATCCCGGATCATTTTCTTTCCATGACTTTCACAAAATGGATTTTCTGTCACAGCAGAACATTTCGGAAACGACAATGAATTGTGACACTGATCCACCTTGCTGACGTCTATTTCTTCGTCACTCGAGCAAAAATTACCGTACAGGTTGTGTTTATCTATGTCAGCTTGGAACCAGTCCTCATTTAAGTTCAAGGGTTTAAGCGCATATTCGTCCCATATTTCTTCGCTGATTGTGTCACTGTCATTCCAGTAAAAATTATCAGGTGGGCTGTCTTCGATTTCGGTCAAGTATTTCGACTTCTTTGATTGTAAGCTGGCACGGTGAGGACTTGTGGCTTGGTCCAATACACACATGGGTTTCATTGTGGTCTAAATTACAGTTTGAAATATTCTCATTCTAATCTACTTATGCTCAAACACACGTTAACGCAAAAAGGTTTGGTTAACGTTTGTCTATTTCGAAAAAAATACTGTTTTTAGACACTGTTCAAAAAACAACTTATACCTGATACTCAAAAAGGTAATCAAAATGCACAAAATATTTAGATTTTTTCACTTCAAAGGTAAGACAACGTAAAAAGACCATCTCATTCTTAAGTATGTTCACAGCCACAACACAACCATGGGGCTTTGGCGGGAAAACCGTTGACGTAATGGCACATAGAATTTTAAAGAAATTATGCTTGTCATTTTACATATTTTTCCAATAACTATGCCATGCTGTTGTTGGATTTTTCGGTTAGTTTGCTCGTCTATATGCTATGACACAACAAAAAGTAAATAGGTGCAAAAATAAAAAGTTATCCGACAGACAAATTTTTAAAGAAATTATTTAGGGGAGACCCCATCCCCCATTTTTGGCTCTGTCGTTGCTGTTGTTGGCTCTGCCCGGATGAATCTTTAATCATAGCTCTGTAAAGAATGATGGAACGCAATATGCTTTTTCGTCTTGCGTTTCTGTTTTGTGTAATAAACGTTGTAAATGGACAAGGTAAGTACTAAGTCAGTTTATCAGCGCCTATTAAAAGTGAGGAATGTTTGATATTAAGTGCATAGATTACAAAATCACAATCAGTGGATCTATTACAAACCTACAAGCCCAACTTTTCTCTCAGATTGCACGGTCCTCTCTTCTGTGTCAGCAGGACAGCGATTTGCACTTGGGTATGATGAACCTGTTACATATTCAGCCAACTTCTGCAAGGAACCATTCAGTAACTTTTCTTGGCACCTGGCAAACTACAGCACTACCTCTACAAGCCTACAAATTGTCAACTACATTAATTTTAATGCTTCTGCAAACTGTCTAAGACCAAGGGATCCATTGCTACTGTATAATTCCACTTGTGTGCAGATAAATGAAACATGTTATGAAACAAGTATCACATATTTTGGCAATATGACAGTGGAAATGGATGAAACCTGGTTTGCACTAGGATTTGATGGCTTTGATCATCCATGTTTTGAAACTCCCTATCCACATGTAAATATCCATGGTAGGTACATTAAATGCTTCAGTTGGGCTCTTGCTGAACATAACTATACTGTGTTAGAGTAGTATAGCTGTCCTACCCCTTGTAAAATAAAACTGGTAAAATTTGAAGTAGTGTAAACTGTTCATGATGCCGTAGATCAATAATTTTGATAAAAATTACAAACCACCTAATCATCAACCTTTAAAATATGCAGGTTTGTCATATTTATAAATGCTAATCTGTGGTTTCAACACTGCAAATGTTGATGTCGCCATAATGATGGTTTTGCCTTCAAATTTAGTTGTTTTATACCATACAAATTTTATACTCCCAAAAGTAAACAGCAATTTTGTTGGCATTAATTTTTTTCCTTTAGTGTGCAACTTACCATACAGATAATTTTATCAAAATGAAATATTTTTCTAGAGTGCAGATCAACTTATCCCAATATCAATGTAAGTTTGGAAACCATGGGCTCATGTGGTTTTGGCTGTGATGGTTATCTATTTTGCAAAGATGGATGCAATGGAACCGCAAGAAATGCAACATGTACATTTAATGCCACCTGGTCAGAACGCCCCATGTGTGACTGTCCGAAGCCAGACACAGGTGTGTGTTAGACGTTTTTTGTGTGGAAAATGATTTGTTTCCAGTCTTTTCACTCACACATGATTTTACGTTCTGTTGCAGATTCTGGTCTTTCATCTGGTGCAGTTGCTGGGATTGTGTTTGCATGTATCATTGGGGTTCTTCTTATAGGTATTGCCTAAACAAATTAAATCAACTGCTTTTGTTTGCAAATTATAATTGCACAGTATTGTATGAAAAAATTAAACTCAATTGTATTAAAAAAACTGTTTTTAGTTGGTATCTCTTAGTTTTTGTACAATTGTTAGAAGAAATACACCCTCAAACAATGTGTTTTAAAATTTTCATTGTCTAAACTTTAGTTATTTATAGGTGCTATTATTTTCTACTTATATCGAAGCAACTTCCATTTCACTATGAAACATCAGCGAATGGGACATGAAGTAATCACTTAATACCAAATAGTTTTCGTGGATCCACATTGTTTTGTTTTTGTTCATATTCCCCACTTCAGCAGTGTAGTCCTAACTTGCAGATGTTTTCATGGTCAATGGTACTATTTTGTAAAATGTTGTTTTAGATATTTTTTAACTAACTGCTTTAATTTGCCCCAGTGAAATATGTTTGCCATGTTTGCCTCGCTCAATAAGTTTTTTATGCAGTAAAATATGCACTCTTTCCACTACATCCTGGGAAATTATTACCCCTCAAACTGTAGCAATGGTTTAGTAAATTTTGTTGTTGTTTGTATCAATTATTTTTGTGAAAGACCTTTACTTTGCTTATCCAATTGTTATTGTTCATAGGCTTGGAAAACCTAAAATGCTAAAATGTTGTGTAATTATGGCCGGACATGTTTACAACAAAGTCAAAATCATTCATTCTGTGCCCAGTATCATACCAAATTCCCATTATGATTGCAAAACTATCTTTAGGTATACCCTTTAGTTACTCATAAAATCGTTTATTGTTTGTGCTGAAAATGAACGCTCACCAGGTCTCTTTTTCAAAACAAATGTCAGTACCCAGTTTTTGTTGTCAAAATCTTGTTGTCACGTACTGCAAATGGCAAGGTGGGCCTGATGTGTTGGCAGTAACGTTGAACATAAAAAATGACAAAAGCTGTACCTGGATGATTGCTCCCCGGATTATATATAGAGCTGTATTAACTAAAACATTTGATGTTGGTGTAATGATGTTTGTGCCATTCATATATTGCTGAATTTTTATGTTTAATATTCTGCATCAAGTGCCTAATGACATTTATCTCCACATCTTGAGACTTACCAAGTTTCTCGAATAAGTTTTTTCATATTTTATCATGTTTCATGGTACAGTTTTTGTGGTGCACTTTTCAGGCCAATGTTAATTTTGCATGTGTTCCTTATACCACGTGGTGTTGTAGCATAAACCTTTTACATTGTGCCTTTTTCTATGGTATATTGTAATTTGCACTTTCAGACAAACAGGATGAGTAGTGTGACTTTGCCCTTACTTTTAATGTTGCTCTGCGGCATCCTTTGTGCCAGCAGTCACAGTAAAACAGTGGTGCCAAGTCAAAAGGAACACCACACTGGAGACCATCATAATGCACAGTTCGACAAAGAAGTGTGGTTTAATGATGAAGATGAGGATGAAGATGATGATAATGCTGTGTTTCGACTCCCGCTTGGAGAGCAAAAGTTAAAACTAAAGAACCTTGTGGAGAAAAAAATTGATGCCAACCAAGATGGGTAGGTCCC
>QXVZ01028419.1:0-11304 GCA_008931825.1 Phallusia fumigata
AGCAATGGGTCGAACACCCGGTGAGTTTGGGACCCTGATTATTTATTTATGGACAATGAAGTCAACTCGCAACATTTTGGGTGCCTTAGCGACCTAAACATTTAGGAACCCCTGGCTAAGAGTGTAAATGTAGTACCTTTCATCTTGTTATCATCGTCCGCTTTTGGGACTGTCACTGTCTTTACATTGCATTGTTTGTATTCGTGGGGGGAGTTTGGTTATGAGGGAAAGGCGGGCAATGAAAACTGCAAACATTACGCTTGGCTTGGGTTCTTTAATATAATGTTAATACTGCATCCTATACCTGATGAAGCTTAAATAGTTTAAAACTCAAGAGATCTTTAAATGGCAAAAACAGGTATAGTTTAGCTGTCCGGTTTTTAAATAAGTGCCGCAAGCCTCCATGCTGTAACAGCTAATGGTTTTGTCTTTTAGGTCATCTCAGTTTTTGTCACCACAATGCGCGAGTGCTGGTCGCCGCGGCCCGAGTCACGTCTCGCCATGCTGCGGGTTCGCAAGACCCTCCGACACATCGTGAACGGATTTCAGAAGCCAGAAGAAAGCAGCAACTCGGCCTCCGACTCGAGCAGTTCCGACCGCAAGCCTTCTGAATCGTCCAGCAGCGAACCACTTACCAGCACCACAGACCCAAGCGAAGGTCGACCACCAAACGCAAATCCTTTGCATCAAGCGTTGATCTGCTGACTTTTGTTTGTACTTTAACAACCCATTCGCCATTTTTGTTCAGGACTGGGAATCGGGGACGTTTAAGATGTACAGATGACCATGTCTTCCTGCCTGACGAAGGCGATATTTTTCTTGTGTTCTTTTGTTCGCGATTGTTGTTTGTCGTGTGTGCGCGTTTCATATACTCTGATACTTTCGTCGAATTCGTTGTTTTTGCTCCTCTATTTTCCTTTGGTCGTTTGCAAGGGTAAACTAAATACGCTGCTGAACTTTATCACATTGTTAGTGACTCCACAAGGTGCTCCATTGGCTTATTTCCGCATACATTCCCCTGCGTTAACGCCTTTTCGTTTTTAATGTCCACTCATGGCGAACTATATGGCTTGTACATTGGTAAAGCTTTGGCTATTTAACTCACAACAGTGCTGACGCGTGTTGCAAACGGTCCGTCACAGTAACTGCCACTGCTCAAAACGGCCAGGTTAATTGCTTGGCTGTTGAAATAACAATATGTTATTTTGTAATTTCAACCTCCGAGCGTTTTTACAGTTTTTAATCGCAGATGTTTTTCAATAAATTCTGTACGAAAATGGTTTTGCTTAGTGTAAGTCGGACTAAATGTAGTTACGGAGGAAAGGGACATGCCTTGCTATGGAAAGAAAGCAAATATCTTTGTCAAGTGAGAACTAGGCTACTGGCAAACGAATTGCTTTCTTGCGTTCCTTAATAACATCTGTACAGAAGGGACCCAGAGGAAAACAGAAGAGCCACAACATTTGAAATAGTGGAGAAAATGCAAGAGTGTACTTTAAGGAATCGATTATTATACATCATTTTTTTAATTTTAAGGGTATATGTTTTAAAGAACATTTAAAAAAGAAATTTACACGTAGGTTTTGAGGTTAGACTTTTATGTTGATGCTCAGTCATGCATAAAATACGGAATTGTTTTCTATGTTGCTGTGGTTATAACATTCCTTGCATTGGAATTTAAAATGTTTCCATTTTTTACAACGTAAAAAAGACACTTTGGTAAAAGTGATCTCAAATCAAAGAGGTTTGTTTGTTTAAACCCACTAGCAAGTCAAAGCAGTTGCGTACCACGTATTTACGGGCATTTGATGAGGCATATTACCGTGGTTTTAGACTTGGTTTTTACTCTCAGCTATAAGCCTTGCATGTTTTTTTTTCAGGAAATACAGTGCAGCAAAAATATGGATTTCGAAGGTGATGTGTATGGAGAGGAAAATATGCCAATTGGGCATCGAGTTTCATGCCAATATTGTGGAAGAAAATTTGCCCCTGAAAGTGTTGCAAGGCATTCCAAAATATGCGAAAAAACACATGTCAAAAGACCAGTGTTCAATTCCAGCAAACAAAGAGATGTCGCCTCAACAGCTGGAGTACAAGTAAAACCAAGCAAATCACAGCCTGCTAAGAAAAATCAAAGAAACGCAGTTCCTCTACATGGAAACAAACCATCGTGGAAGCAAAAGCACGAGGACTTTGTTAACACAATAAGGGCTGCTAGGGAAGCAACAACAGCCATAAAAGAAGGTAAAAAACCTCCACCACATGTTCCGTCTGCACCAAACCCAGACTATGTTCAATGCCCCCACTGTTCTAGAAGGTTTAATGACTCAGCAGCTGATAGGCACATAGTGTTTTGCGCAGAACAAGCAAAGCGTCTGGCCAACAAGAAAACTTCTCCTGCAGGTGTTTCTGCTCAAGCTGCAGCCAGAGCAGCTGCAAGAGTAAATTACCGACCTCCTTCCCTGAAACCCTCAGCTGGCCCACGGAGATCAGACGGTGTTGAATCCCGCTCGGCTCCTGCAAGGGTTACCAGAGCTAGAATGGAACAGAGTCCCAATAAAAATAAGTCCACCTCTAGGTATGACAGTAACCAGTATTCATCTCCATCATTTGCAAATGGCTTTGGAAAGCCACCTTCTGGTACAGGTTCTGGCAAAAAACCTCATCGTGATTGGGATGCGAGCATTGAACCTTCATCATACAAAATAGTGGCAAGAAGCAAAACTGGACTCAAACCAGCAAATGGAAGTGTATCTGAAGATGATCTCTACTTGAAAAGAAGTTCACCACAGCAAAAGACTAACAAACCATTGGTAAGAAAAGTGGCTGGAAAAGGTGATGTGCGCTCAACTGCTCAAGGTGGCAAATCACGACACATGCGACCACGCCATGAATGGTCCTCAGATAGTATCCATTCAGATTCAGACAGTGACAATGGTGGTTACTTGCACGGGGCATACAGAGAGCTAAACAAGAATGTGCAGTCACCACACAGTAGTTCGAAAAGGTACCAGTCCCCCTCAAAGACAAACAAGATAACTGTACATCAACCTAAAGACTTCCCAACTTACACCCGTAGGTCACCAAGCACAAGATCCCCTGTTACCAATGGTGATGTGTATGATTGGCTTCCTTCTAAGCAAACTCAAGAGAACAATGCCTATGGTGGTGATCACACTCCATCACCTTCACAATCTTCGAGGTTTTGCCATGAATGTGGTGCTAGATATCCTATAGCAAATGCAAAATTTTGCTGTGAATGTGGAATTCGACGTATTGTAGTGACTTAAAGTTGTAGTTTTGACTTAACACATCTGGATTTTGTAATCCACATAACATTTTTATCAAATTACAAAATATTTAATATATATCTATGGTTATTTACTTATATGTTTATGTATCAGTTAATTGTTTACATTTGTTAAAACATTATTTTGCAGCAAAAGCATCTTTATAGACTTTGGTACATGTTGCTGTAAATACACTGCATAATAATGTTTGTGTGCTGTAATCCAGGTTTTATGTGGTGCTGGCCTGTGCAAATTTCAATTTTGATGAACTTGGTACATATGTCTGTTTTATTTGTATGTTTAATATGTACTGTTCCTTCCCTCTTTGATGTGATACATTTAAGTAAATCTACTTCAACCAAACTCTTTTTAGTTCAGTACTGTTTCATGGTGCCAAACTTACTCTGTATGAAAGTCGCAGCTAGTTGCTTTGTTTCACTGTTTTTGTTAAAAATTACCATATTGTTCCATATAAATATGTGTGCTCTATTTTAGGCATAGAAAGGCACATGAAAATAAATTCACGCTTTAGTGTTCTGTATCATATTTAACCATGTCACAAACACTGAACAATGAATCCAGAGGAACCATCACATCATGATGCCTGTGTTCCAAAGGAAGCAGTGCAAGCACCAAAGCACTTTCATCCAGTTGCATTAGCAAACCTACAAACTGTTGATTTGAGTCAGGTTCAGGTAGTCAATGCAATACAGATTCCACAAACTTCATTGGTCAACTATTCAGGTATATCTCAACCCACTGCCTTCCTGACAGCTTCTGAAAAGGTAAGTTACGCAAAAACAATTGGTAAAGAGACATGTTCTTTATTGTTTGCATGCACAGCAGTTTTTTTCCAGATTATATTTCACAAACCTTTACCTCAAAGCATACAAGATGCCAATCTTACAACCAAAACGTCAGTTTCAGTTCAATGCAACCTTTCACATGAAAATGGTGTGTATTTTGGTGTAACATGGTAAAACACAAAATGTTGTACAATTTTTTAATTTTTTCAGAGGAGCAATCAGAAAGTTCGCACTTGTTGGGACACTTAAATAGACTTAGGGTAAGAGCCGCTGTCAGGCACATTACTTATCTTCACTAAAATTCTCCATGAAATTAAAGTAAAAGGCACTAACATGTTTTTAGCAATCTGGTGAGTTCTGTGATGTCACACTACGAAGTGGCACAAAATCATGGACAACTCACAAATGTATTGTGTCAGCTGTTCCCAAACTACTACCATATTTACAAAAAGTAAAACAGACCAATCAGTAAGTTTCCTCACATTTTTTCAGTAAAACTTGCAGCAAAAGATGTTCTTAAAATTTTATTGCAGATGTTTATTGCAGTTAGAGCTGCCCTCTTGCTTTAGCAATGATGCACTGGAAATTTGTTTGGAACATATGTATGGTGTAATGTCACCTTTAATTCAAAACGTGGTCAATGAGGTGTACAGACTAGCAATGTACTTGCAGGTATAACATAGATGCTTGAACTGTAGAATGGCAAACTTAATAATGTTTTCATGAAAACTGGGATTCTGTGTACCCATGCAACAATAAACAGGAGTATTCATATCCTGCTTGATTTGTGTAGTATCCCAGTCTTGTGCGAAGATGTGAAATGTTTATGGAAAAAAATAACATGACCTTGAACAGACATCCTGCTGACAAATCCTTGCCACCACCTGTTGCTTCATCTGTGACAGCATTAAGGTTTGTAGAAAGAAATCATGAGCCCCATGCCCCGTATAATAAAGCTACAAAAAGTTTAAAAAAACATAAATTTGAGGCCTTGTTTTAACTACTTGCATATGGACAAATGTGGTTGTTTTCCCACAATACCAAAACTCAACTAACAGCCATAGTTCTGTATTATACAACAGTAAAGTACTTGCCGTAATATAGAAACAAACCTGTCACATTTCAGCCTATCCCTGGCCAAACCCACTTCAGGGTTAGGTTTTAAATCAAGTGCTCATTAACCTGTTTTTCCAGTCTCGATAAACCAACGGGTACCAGCCAAAAGCAAATATTCACTTGAAAGTACCTTGGGTATCTAGTAACATCATTTACAGTCAATTGTAGGAGCGAAACCTTGCCCTGACCTTTTGATTTTTACAGTGCACCTACATCATTAAGGGTGTGTGAAAAAACAAAACATCCAATACCAAACTCATCCACACAAAACAGGAATAAAGTTATGTAAGTGGTTTTTCTGTTTAGTGCTGGGTACCATTCCATGTCTTACTATCACTCTTCCTAGGAAAACGCGTGGACCAATAAATGTTAAGCAATTAAGTCAAGAAAACGTCACTTCCAATCATAAAGACAAGATGAGAAAGGTGCAATTCCAGTGTGATGGATGTGGAAAATCTTTTCGCTGGCCACACTTGCTAAGAAGACACTTTGCTACTGTACATCTGAAGTTAAAACCACACAAATGCGAAAAGTGTGGCCGCTGTTTTAACCGGAGTGAAGAGCTGAAGCAACACGCCGCTTCACACACTGGTGTGAGAAACTTCACTTGCACGTTATGCTCCAAGAAGTTTCGCCACAAAGCCAGTTTGTTTGTTCACCAAAAAATCCATACAGGTAAATTCAGTGATACTATACGTAAAAGGGTACCGTAACAATTATGCATCAATACAGGGAAATTTGCCACATGTCGCTAGTATTGTTGACCCAACGCACTGTGTGTTTAAAATTATACGTTCAGCGATATTGTGGTTTCATTTGTGTTGTAGCCAAAAAATTCCCCACTTAAATCTGCGTCTTGTTTATCTACTTTATCTATGTGCGGTAAAGTGGCCCGGCCGATTTCTCAAAGGTCTGTTTGACGGATCCAGTTTGTTGTTGCAGATGGGCAACGGTACGTGTGTGACATCTGTGGGTACGCAAGTCACACGGCGAACGTCCTCAAGATTCATCAGCAAACGCACAACCAGAGTCGTCCACACAAATGCAAACTCTGTCCTAAGAAATTCAAGGCAAGTGTCGTTTGACCTCTGTGCTGTTAGTTAACACTGCATTTAAACACTGTATAAACCTTCAGACGCCACAATATCTTCGAAGGCACGAGAAGGTTCATTCTAAAGTTAAAGCCAATCCGATTAAACCGCCGGTCACGTGACGAAGAATGCTGGTGTTTCGAGGATTTGTGCTTGTGTTCGGAAGACTTCTGTTAATAGCGCTTGTCGAGCGTCTGCAAAGTAAGAAAACGAATTATACAATGTACGAAGTGATTTGGTTACGTACGACGATTTTGACATCAACTGTTGCGAACGAAAATCTTCGGTTTTTGGGAAGAAATTATTTCCTTGTGTGATGATCGATATTTTCCTATAATGTTGGTTTTTATTCAACAAAAAATACCACGTATGTTTTACGCAGTCCAAAAATCCGATATATAAAGATACGATGCAACAATACTGCGTATTATGGTGACAGGTATCAAAATTTCGTACTGCCAAAATACACAATTACAAGATCCGCAGAGACAAATGGCTGACAAGAAACACAGGTACTACGAACACCGTTCACAAGACAGTAGTGGAGACACGATCACAATTCTATAACTTTCACAGTGACAAGAATACAGACGCTGAGGTCATTGCAACATTTGACAAGAGTTTAGCTAAGCTCGGCAAGTTTTTCCTTGAGTTGAAAATACAGCAGACCAAGTGTTGTCTGCGATCCTTCCGTCCGCGCTTTCGAACGTAAACAAGACTCGTATTGTTCTACATTAAAGGAATACAATAAGGTTAAAATTTAAAAACCAATACGATACTTATATTCGATAACAGGAATACAATAGGGGTAACACCAAATACGCTTATATTCGGAAACATAGCAGTCCCGCTGTTTTTTACTATTAAAAGTGTATTTTGAATGGCGCTTAAGAATCTACCAAGAGTTGTACAAATGATCCGCTAATACCTTTTGCCCACGATTTATCGCAGTGCTTGGGGTGCCAGTGATGAAATAGCGAGTTGACAGGGGTTCGAATGACCGTCACTTTATCGGTTTGTGTGTATTTTCGGTACAACAGAGTATCCTCGTATCCCCAACCTTTGATGCTTAAATCAAAACCACCTACAATGTACATTATTGACATATTTATGAAGACCACGGTATTGCGTGGTGTCCGCGCTTCCATCAGTGACGCACAACACGCCTAACTAGAAACACCCACTGCACATTGGCGTGCATCGTGGGTGTTAAATGACGAGCCTGTTAGAGTCCCGTGGGTTGCAGTTAACTGACACATTTTTGCCTGGGACTTTTATGGCATGCACAAACATGTGGTAACAGGTTAATTTTCTAAATTACAGCCGTACCAATGTTTTTGAAGTCACTCAGGTACTGACAAGACATTCCAAACCCGAAATCCCGCCAAAGACCATTGTCCCGTTTTTGCACTTGCCTATCTCGCAAAGCCGGAATAGCTTCGTTTTGATACACCAGTGATGGGTTAAACAAACTGAATACGATGGGATAGAACACAGATTTTCCTGCCAAAGTAAATGTGTACAAACTTGTAGAAAATATTTAATTTTTTGAAATTTAACAGTTTAAATATTTTAATAGCCATATGTAGTTAGTGGCAAACAGTGAATCTAAAATTCATTAGTAGTTGGTAAATAATTGTCTTTATCTTTTCCTAGAAATTTATGTTTTACTTTCGCTGAAATGTCAAATTAGTAATATGTATTTTATATACCTTCAGATGCATGGGCTCGACATTGATTAAGAAAATCTGCAGTAAATCCAATATCAACATCACAGAAAAACATAAGGGCAGACTCATTTTTAATTGTGGTGGTTCCTCGTTGTAGCGCTGTCATGTATTACAAGTAGGTTTAACATTTTATTTCAATAGTCAAACTGGAAGGGTGGGTTTCACCACATTCCAATTCCACACAGACATCAACCCTATTTCAAACTATGTTATTGATCTTGACTTATTTTTTATCTCGAGTTTTTTACTGCCTTGTTTCTGCAGGCAGATATGCATAGGTCCCTACACATGAAAGGTTGTAGATTATGCATTTATCTAAATACATGTCGAAAATCAAAGCAAGTCACACGGCAAACGTCCTTAAGATCAAAGCAAATACTTTTAATAAGTTTCATTTTCTTGTTTTGTTTTAAAAAAGGTGATTAATAACAGAAAAATTTGAATTGCATGACACTATGGCCCAAACTACAATTTTTAGGAGACTAGCACTGTGGTTCTCATTCTTTTTATTCTACGAACCCTTTAACCGATATTCGAAGCTAAAATCCCCCCCACTGAAATTTAGTTTGAAAATAGAAAATTTATATGAGTACAAGAGAAACNATACTTTTAATAAGTTTCATTTTCTTGTTTTGTTTTAAAAAAGGTGATTAATAACAGAAAAATTTGAATTGCATGACACTATGGCCCAAACTACAATTTTTAGGAGACTAGCACTGTGGTTCTCATTCTTTTTATTCTACGAACCCTTTAACCGATATTCGAAGCTAAAATCCCCCCCACTGAAATTTAGTTTGAAAATAGAAAATTTATATGAGTACAAGAGAAACTAAGCTCAAGAATCACTACTAGGGTTAGAGGGTTAAACACAACAATTCAATTCATTATAAAAGTGCATGAACTAGCTGCAGGTAAAAAAACATAAAACAAACAGAGTAAAAAACATGTGTCCCTTTCGGAAAGGGAACCTTTAATAAACTTGACATAACCCAACCCAGTTATGGATAATGAACAAACAACTACAAGTATACCAGTACCTCTTCCTCTTGAAAACTCTTCGTTTAAAACTTGTTCAATTTTGTAATCCTTGAAACCAGTTTGGTTTTGTAAAGCTTCAAGACCGTGTTTAATCTCACGCAACCCTTCTTCTCCATAAAACACAAGAATGAGACATACATTTCCATCTGAGCCAAGAGCAAAATCTTTGAAATATTCTAAAAAAATCCTGCAATGAAAGCAGAAATTTTACCTCATTTTATATCACCATGGCGAATCTTTTTATTTCAATGCATACATGTAATACTTGTACTGATTGCTTGCTATTTTAAGTAGCGATAAAAATTTTGTTTAATTTTAAAAGAGCACGCAATACTTAAATAGGTAGTTAATTCATGCGAATGTTTTTGAATGTAATTGATGGGTATGTTTTTTTGAAAAAAGGCAGAAAGGCATTAAACCTAAAAAATCTTTTAAAAAGTACATATGAAGGCGTGTACCATTTCTAGAGGTAAGGTTATTTCTTGGGCAAAATTAGTCACAGATCCATGACATCACAACATGATGCAGAACAACAAACCTGAATGTATCTGCCCTTCCCTGTAGTGGCACAATAAAATGAACTTTTTCATCAGATGTGCTTGAATGAGTTAATATAGACTGCACTGGGGCAAAAGGCCGAAATATTGTCACTTGAAACAGTTGTTTAGAATTAAGCATATTTTTGTTTGAAACAGGCCGGTATACCAGTATGTATTGTGTTCCAACATTGGTTTCAGTCCTAAAAAGACCTGTGGATTAAATAAATACTTTGTTAGTTTCCAGGAAAAGTGAGGATATTAAGTATAGAAGACGGTAATGTGAGATAGTAATAGGTATACACTCAGAATTTTCACTTTTATCTATAGTTTTAAACAATAAAATCCCTTGAAATAGATAAAAATAATAATATTAAGTGTGTTTTAAAATCATGTATTTATGTCAAGTGTACTGCTGGTCATCGGCCACTTAATTTTGCTCCAACACTTAATTTTTGAAACAATATACTAAAACATGCCCCTTTACAAAACAGGATCTTACAGATTCCAAAAATACCTGGTGTGGTCTAGTATAAACAAAATGAAATATAATACCATGCATAAAATCGTGTGTTGTAAAGCGATATGTTGGACTGACTCTTTGCCTTTCAGGGGCCTTGTTTAATTTGTTAATCCCTTCGACAACAGCCTCATTAAATTCCGTCATCCAATCTTTTCTGCTGTTTATAAGATCCACTGGTCTCATCTTAAGACCAGGGTCCAGCTTATAAATGTAGTGTCTGAAAAAAACAGAGATAAAAAGAATGGTCAAACATACTACTTACCTAATTACATGATGCATATCAATTTTGCCTGATATGAGTAACAAGAAAAGTTTATGCAAAATTTCACAAGAACAAATTTTAAATTTGTTTTTAGCTAATTTATTAACATATAATTTGGCTTTACACATATTATTTTGACAGTAGCGTTTTCTAAAAGACCGTGTGTTTCAAGTAAATTCATTACTATAACATGTAAAAGAAGTAAGATTTTTACAACACAGATCTAAAGAACAATCAAATACTTCTATTTTTTAGTGTAGTATTGGGTAACTACCTTTTCATAAAACAAAAATAGAAAGTACAATATAAACATAAAACTGTTAGTTTTTGCCATATCCATAATGAACATAGCTAAATCCCTACCTGTCGAACATAGTAAAATGATTTATGTCATACTCGTTTTTCCATTGTGTGCTTTTTAAAATTGCAGCATTATTTATCTGAAAAGAAATGATTGATTCGGTTGGGTTCTTTGATTTATTTATTGCACAAGAGTAAAACAAAGAGTACCTGTTGCTGAACATAATGTGCAATACTATCACCATCTACAAATACATCCAGTTTATCATCAGGCAATGAAATACCTCCAGGATTTTCAATCTTTAAAATAATAACTCATATTATAAACTGGCATATTATTAAATGCATACAAAACTGATAAAAGAATTTTTCTTTTAAACTTCAAGCCCATTGAGAGAGAAATGAACTGAATAATTACTTATTATTGTAGGCTATAATTATTTACATCACCAAAACCATATTTGTATCACCATAAAGGGAAAATATTGCTAAAAATTTTTGATGGGAAAATAAAAGTAATCAACATTTGATATGTTCCATCCAATAAATTAATATAGCCCAGTTTGGAAAAAGTTTCACCCCAACAAAAAACAATATCCATGTTTATTCATT
>QXVZ01028435.1:0-17027 GCA_008931825.1 Phallusia fumigata
TCGTAAAACCTGATCTACACGGTGAAGCTTGTTTCCTTCCTGTTCTGCCTATATTTGTGAGAACTGACTGGCACGCTGTTTTCTACTGTGAAGGCAGTACATTCATGTTCAAAAAAACAGTGTCGAAGTTTTGTTGGCGCATGGCTTGCCGCATAAGGAAAGCGTCCCTGCAGTATGTTAAGCTTGTTTTCGCTGTTGTTTGTGTGTTCAGTTTCGCGTTGTTGGAAATGCCAAAGAGCAAACTAAAACGACCGACGACCAAGCCGTTTAGGGCTGTCTCCCCGTCGAATAGCCATTTTGTAAACAAAAGAACTTCCAATTTGCAACCGAGCAGGCAAATTGAGACTCTGGAGTACAAAAACACATCTCTTCAGCTACGTTGCTCTGGTAAGTATAGCTTTTATAAACGGGCAACATATTTTATTCACCAAGGAAACAAAATAATTGTTTGTAGCTCTGTTCCTTGGGTGCTTCTGCAAGGTTAAATCAAACATCATCGCAACAGTCTTGATGGTGAAGACGGTTTCTAATGCGCAGCAATGCTTTTACGCTTGTTCAAAACGGTAATTAAAAATAATTGTTTTTTGTTCGTATAAATTAGTTGTACGTATTCTCAATGTAAGTTTTGTTTTCAATTGTTTTAATTTTATATTTGCCAAGGGTAAGTTTAATAAAATGTAACCAGCGTTGTGGAAAGCTACAGTTAAATACTTTGTAAAAGTAGGTAGAAAGTCATAATGTTGGTTGTATCCTAAACGAATTATTTTTTATCACTGTACGAACACAGCGAAGCAAAACTATCAGCATTGGATGGAACAACTTGTATGTGTGCCCATCGCATCTCACCTGGTGCCGTCATGGAACACAGCAAGCATTGCAATAGAACGCTGAGTTTGCCAACTGAGTCGTCTTGTTCTCAAAATGACCCTTCTCTTGAGCTCTACTTCAACCCAGCGCCATGTGTCAAAGGTGGGATTTTTAAAAATACAGGTTTTCTCCAAAGTGATTTTAATAGTTTTACGTATTGACCATTAAACAACATAAGCACGTGCGATCTTCAAAGGCACCGTAAAAATATTGCACAGCCGAATTTGTTGAAGTTGAAGCCGAATTTGTTGAAGTCGTTTTAAAAAGGGAGTAAAATATGCCTACGCGCACATCAGCAAGTTTATGTTACATCGAATTAGCTATGTTGAATTAGCATTGAACTAACAAAACATGTTTTTTAATTTACTTGGACATGCCACGCACGTCGGACAAAGAGAAACCTCTTAAATGTTTTGACTATCCTGAAGATCCAATATACGTATAAATGGAACGACCAATGTTGGTGCTTATAGCGCATCAAGGGTTTTTAATGTGGCTCTGATCAAACGGGTTAAATTGGAAACTGTTATAGTTAATTTTTCTTTAATATTGAGCCTTTAATATCTGTCTTATGTATTTTGCCGCTGATTAATTGTTTCATTTCAGTTGATTCCATTACCAACAATATTCTGACTACCTCGTTTGTTGGAAAGATCAAGGTTGAGCCGCGCTTTATAGAGGAAGCTAGCGCGTTGTCGACAGAACAAGCACAAATGCCTTTGCAATGTCTTCTTTACTGTGAATCACGTTATCATACGCTGGCGTTGTTAGAAGCCAATGGAGCTTGCCACTGCGGACAAACAACTTTCAAGTGAGTTCAAAAAGTTACTGATAAAAAAATCTAAAAAGGGCTAAAATCTTGTCTGTGAAACACTTCCGACATCCCCAGTTATAGGTCGAGCAGTTTAAAAGGCACTACACGGGACCCCAAGATTAAGCCAATTTGTCCTGCTTGAATCTATGGCGATTTGACTGATTTAGGTCCACTTCAATGAACGGTTTTTATGAAAGGTCAAAAGCGCTGCGCACTGGTTGAATTCATTTGGCGTGTTAAAAAGAAAATAGTCCAGTCGCTGTTTCTCACAGTACAGCAATCACTGCCAACACATTTAACACCATGCAGATCATTGACGTTATCATACTGTGATCAAATGTAAGGGCACTTTGCCATTCACACAACGCTTGGACCGCAAAGATCTGTATTCACACGCTACAATGCGGATATTTCCGCGGGTAAAAATTGAAATTTAGACAGTTTGTAGATTGACAAAATCAGTGCAAAATAAAAATCTATATTTGGTGACTCACCTTTCGTTTGTGGTGATTTGCACAATGATTATTCGGCTTCTTTTAACACAAGTGTATGTTAAGAATACAGTTCGCTATCAAAGTGTTAGATTTCAACAAATCTGGCCGCAGTTGTTTTAACTGATTTGAACCAAGGAAAAGATCTGTTTATGGGCCAAGTGCTTTGGTCCATTCGGCCAAGTCGTTCAGTTAATAGTAAAATTTCTTCGCAGCATCCCCGAGTTATTAATTTCTGTCAGCCAAAACTGAAATTAATCTCGGGTGGTTGAACAAATTGAACAATGTCATAAAAGGCGGGGTGTGGGGTTCCCGCGACCAAAATTGAAACTTTCACAGATGGTAGATTAGAACAACGTAGATTGCAATTACACGTTTAAACTAGCAGATGTTGTCTTTCGTTTGTGGTGACTGTTTTGACTTTAATAGCCTTTGTAATACACGCAAACTCGATTTTTTCGTCATAAATTTCTGACACTGTATTTTAGTGCTTTCAGTGTGAGCAAAACCCTTAACAAATCACCATGAGATGCTCAACCGTAAGGACAAGTGCACAGCTAAAAACATCTGCGGCCCTAGCTTATGCAGAAAAACTATTTCAGTTTCCTTACAATAGGTTTTCCGAACTCTCTTTGACAAAAACGCGTTACATCCGCGGGCCAAAAAATGACTGTCTGCAACTGTCGTACATGTATCAAGTGCTTGATTTTTGACCACAAGAGCACCGTAAATTTAAAGTTCACTAGGGCAATTCACAGACCTGTGGGCAAAATGAAGGTGTCACAAGTCAATGAACAAAACCAAGCAGATCGCCATGTGGGTACAAAGCCGGGGAACAATAAATATCACAAGCCTGATTTACGATTTAAATGGCGGTCACAGTGCAGCATTATATGCCCCAAGGGAAAATTTATGTTTTTCCATACCTACGTTTATTTCGAATACAACTTTGCCTTATTTTATAGTTTCAGACTTTCAGGAAGTGTGGTACAAAGTAAAGAACAGCAGTCGGTGCTTTCTGTGTACCGCACTAATATTCCAGACTATCGGTGTGCATCGCGGCGATTTATGCCAGAAGACAGTTTCGAGCCGGTAGCTGTAGTCAGTCGGCCCGGATCTGGAAACACTTGGCTTCGATATCTGATCGAAAGCGCCACGGGATTCTACACGGGAAGCGTGTATAACGACGTTAGTCTTGTTTCGAAAGGTAACGAATTTAATTTACCTTGGAAAGTTTCATTTGCAACTTTAAGAGCTGTTGTGACTGAGGAGTGATACTTANAAGCGTGTATAACGACGTTAGTCTTGTTTCAAAAGGTAACGAATTTAATTTACCTTGAAAGGTTTTATTTGCAACGTTAAGAGCTGTTGTGACTGAGGAGTGATACTTATGTGTGTTTCACCGCTGACACAATCTTTACATCTTTAATCCAGAAGGGGCGACCTTGATTCAACCTTGATCTTTCCAAAAACGAGTAATAATGCATTATTCCCACAATAAAAATACGATTTATGTAGGTTTTCTTGGAGAGTTTGGAAGTCCTAAGAGTGGAAGAATTCAAGTTTTTAAAGACCACACTACAAGCTTTAAGAAAATTACACGCAAAGCTATAGTACTTATTCGTAACCCATATGATGTTTGTGTTGCCGAGTTTAACAGACGAAAAACTTCACACACCGGTCTTCGAGATCCACAGGATTTTGAAACAAGGCGTAAGATATCGCAAAATTCGTTCTTTTTGTTACTTTTGTTCTACATGTTTTTGAATAATGAGTTCTAAATTACATAGAGTGGACCGAAACATGCAACCGCCTGGCGAACCGCTGGCTTTCGATGAACAAAGAATATGTAGCTGCAGCCGGAAAAGTACTGGTGGTTTATTTTGAGAATTTATTGAAAGATCATTCAAACGAACTACGGAAAATTGTAAGCTTTCTTGGCATCACCGTCGAAAATCTCGAGACACGTTTGCTATGCCTGGAAGACAACTCCGAAGGATATTTTAAGAGAAGGGAGAGAAAAGAAGATTTTGACCCATTTCAGGGTGCGCAAGTAAAAGTCATCGACGAATACATAAAAACACTACGAAAGCACTTTGCCAGTTACAATTTACCATCTGTGCCAATATACGAGAGAAAATAATCTCAAGGCAATTTTCAAAGATTGGCAATGTGCTGAAGGCTTGCAGCACGTATCACCTCGACCCAACAGTAGTGTGTTCAAAAACGTTAGTTTTATCCCGTTTTTATCTGAATATTTTTAAGTTCCATTAAACACCAGTTTCTATAACAATCAATCGTAAAGTAACTTAATTTATGTTTCACTCATATGCAATATATTTCTATGAATTGGGGGAAGCACCACAAATTTACCCTTGTTGCAAAACATTTTCATCACGGTGGTTTGTGCTGCAAAATGTAGACGTGTCCTTTTCGAATTGCAACTGTGTACGGTTGCACAAAAACTAGTTTGAAGATTGTGGGCATCAGACATGAAGGTCTTAGTTTGTGTTATATTTGTTTGTACATTTCATCTTGGAATGTGTAATCATGATGGTTTTGAATATCCTGAAGATTGGGTAGACCCAGGAGATATGTTTACCTTCGATACTGTTACAAAGCGCAACATAAAGCAGGTGATGGTCCAAATAATATAATCTCTGGTGTTAACTTTGTGTTCCAGTTAAAACTTAAAAGTATAGTATTAAGACCAGACTTTGCGAACAATATATTGACAAAGTGACTAAACAGACGCTCAATGCTGTTACTTTGCTATACTCACGTTTTTGCATTACAGGAAAATAGTGTAGCTTATAAAGGTAATAATGAGGAGGTTTCCCCAACGGAAACTGGGAATCTGCCAGAAGTGCAAAATAAAATTCCTTGCCCCAAATGTTCAGAATGTCCAGTGACTGAAAACAACAATGACATATTTCTAAGAAGATACACAGGCTACCTTTTACAAAGACTTCAAACTGTTGGAAAAGTAATTATATTTTTAATTCTTGAAAGAATAAATGACAAACTGTCACCATTCTTATAATATTAAGCCTCCAGATTACACAGCCTTTGATGTATATTTACGGTTGTCTGAAAAATCTTGGAAACTTCTGAATAGATTTGTTGATGGATCTGATGTTGCTATACAGGTAGTTCTGGTAAAGTATTTAGATATTATGATCTAGAACTAAGTAATTGCATTATAAATGCACAGGATGTAATTAATATCCTTGAAGAGAGTGTTAAAGCAGTTCATCCAGGATCAACAGATGAACAATCAGATTATATGTGGAAGTTTGAAGATTACTTTCATATGCCACTTTGGGATGTGATGATGGTATTTATTGGTTTGTTTCACAATCATGTGGTTTACAGCAAACTAAAACAAGTTAGGCTTCATATTATGCCTAGTTCTTTATGTATATTTCTGGTACTTATTTGCATCTAAATTCATTTGTTTTGCTCAGATTGGGATTTTGATTTTCCTTGCTGTTGCCACATTAAGTCTTGAAATGTTAAGCAAAGTACCTTGGCCATCGCAGCTAAAGCGATTAGTTGTTCTTGCATTTCTTATTACCTTTCCTATTACATACTACCAAGAATATCAGGTAGGTGCATCTGTCATGGGTGTTTCTTGTATTGTCAAGATGGTCTTTCTAATAAAATTTAACAGATTGCAGTTGCTGAAAACAGAAGTTCTGCACTAAAGGTTCCAGATTATTGCAAAGGAATTAATAAGGAGCTGTCATTTTGGGAAGGGATTTCCATGTCAATCAGACATTTTGCTAGGTGGAGATAAAATTGCATTTGAGTTAAATATATTTTCTAAGCCAATAAATCACCTCACATAACATCAAAATGAATCATTTTCAACAATATCTACTGATTTTTTCACAAATTTGTTATAGTTTTTTCCAACTACATATATCATGATAAGGTCAATTTTTTTTACAAACCTAATGATGATGTTGTGTATGTGTAAGACTGTAAAATTTTTGATGTTGCAGTGCTGAAAAGGACCCTTGTCAGACATACCATGAAAATTATTTGATTGACCCATTTTTTAAAGTTCCACCAACAAAGGTACATATAACCCTGAAACAGAAACAGTTAAAAATGGTAAATAAGCTGAAGCAGAATTGTAATTCAATTATAGAATAATATTTCACAAATGCATAACATTTTTGTCACCCCATTTAGCTAACAGATTTGAAACCTAACAACTTAAGTATAGTCCCTATTGAATGTGGACAGGATGTCTTAAATAAAGTGAATGCCTTTGACCCAAACCCTTTCTCAGTTGTGCCCATTATGGTGCTAAGGGTTATGTTTTTACAGGTTCTGGCTGTTGTTTTCAGCAAGTTTTTCCTAGAGCCCCTGAGCCATTTTGGAACGGCATTCAGCAAAACTTTTAAGAATGTGTTTTCTGAACTACCAGGGCACTTATGGATTCCAGCGTTTTTGTTTTTGATGGTACTGATGGTATTCCTGCTCCTGCTGATTTCTGGTGCGTGTTTTTGTCTGCTTGTCCTTGATTTTGTCAATAACGTAACTTCTGTAGGGACCATAATAGATTAACAATCACTTGCTTGTTGCAGTGTGTTTACACACAACTAAACTCACAATCCAATTATGCTGAATACGATACATAAACATGTTTTTAGGCAACAACAATAGAATATCATTTAATAGCAACCTCGTTATAAGAATCTCAGTTCGGGGGGCTCTGCCAAATGAGAATAAAAAGGAAACAAAAAACAACAAAAACCAAATAGGGATTAGAACTGTCGTACGCAGTAGTAATGAGATGTTTGTCTAACTTTATCTCTAAATATTAAATTTATCATCACTGACTGCTTAATTAAAACTATCCGTTTCTAAACATTTGTTTTCTATTAGTTTGTTTTGGATATGCATGGAACCTTAATTTGCCATTCTGGTCTGGCATAGAGATTGGCCCTCCACGGCATCTTCAGGCACCAAGACAGATGGAACAGTTGATGGCTGATCACAGGTTATTGTGTCACATCAGCTCGCCATATCCGAATCACTGAACGAACAGTAAACCTCAATCAACTTTACCTTACAGGCAGCAGCTTCAAGTTTTACAGTCCGTCATTGAACGTCAAAACGCACAACCAGTTCAAGCTCTACCAGCACCAACCCAACCAGTGTCACCTGGTACTGGTTTGATCGGTTCATTTTTGGGACGTTTGGGTCTTGGCGGTCAAAGTCCTAATCAACAGTCGCGAACCTCATCTGCAGCTAGTAATGAAAATATTGTTCCACCGTACCCGACTACACCTGAGGTTACGCGACAACGCTCGGCCGGTGATTGTGCAATGCCTGATCTGCCTCCAGAAGCTTCAACTCTGCGCAGAAGGGGAAACTGCGCACCTTACCCAGCAGAACCACCAGAATATCTTTCTTCCGATTTTCGTGGCCCTGTTAACAACGCTGACCAACAACGTCCTGCGGAGGAATTCTTGGCTGCCCGGTCTACAAGTGCAGGGCAAATTCCATGTGGCCACCCCCCTCCAGGTAGGCTACCGTTTTGGCCCTGTTTTCTGCAGTATTAAGGGACATACTTGTTTTATCAGTTTCACCACCGTCCTATACAGACGTGGAGAAAAACCCATCATTGACGACGGAATTACCCGCGCAAAGGTTAGAATAAAGTATGTATTTATGTACAGTTTGTAATTGAAATAGTTCAACGTTCGATTCAATTGAGGTCGAAAATACTGCATAATGAACTTAATGACAGATGCCTCAAACTCATAAATACCCGCATTCTACCCATAACGATTTTGTATTTGACATCAAACGCCCTCAAAATTTGATTTCAAGTGCGATAGATCTGTTTGTATCACAACATTACACACTTGTCTTGTTTTTCACCTTTGTTTGTTCGCCTGTGTTTATTTTTATTTGATGTTGGACGATGCCTAGTCCATGTTTTTTTTAACATTTTGTGCAAAACACCCAGTAGAAAAAAAGCATTTTTTTCTAAAAGCCATGACAGTGTCCTAATGCAGTAGTTTGCGACCATAGGTCATAACATATACAGAACTTTAAGTTTAAAAGTTAAAAGGGCAGACAGAACTTCCCAAAAAACAGGATTTTGCTCTTATTTTCATTTAGTTGTCGGCAGGGTTTGTTGCATGGACCTAAAATTTTAAAGGTTAATTGGAGCTTAATAAATAATAAGTGTTGTGGAAAGTTGCATGTCATATTTTGTGACTGAAAAACACGGCCTTTCACATTTTTATCTGTTCAAGCTTACCCTTTGCATCTGTTTGTAATAGCCATTACGTCACTTTCATTAGGTTTAAAAATAAATTTGGATGGAGACATATTTTTCTCTATGTTTGTTCGTTTGTTTCTAACCTTTAGCATCATAGTGTGCGAGTGCTTTTTCAATCCTAATTTTTTGCAGACCTATTGGGTTCGAGGGAGTTTNTTTCCAAAAGCCGTGACGGTGTCCTAATGCAGTAGTTTGCGACCATAATTCATAACACAAACAGAACCTGAAGTTTAAAAGTTAAAAAGGTTAATTGGAGCTTAATAAATACCAAGTGTTGTGGAAAGTTGCATGTCATATTTTGTGACTGTAAAACACGGCCTTTCATATTTTTATCCGTTCAAGCTCACCCTTTGCATCTGTTTGTAATAGCCATTACGTCACTTTCATTAGGTTTAAAAATAAATCAGTTTACACATTTTTTGTGAAAAAATACTGCTCACGGTACTAGGTAAGTTATTGTGGACCCCTTTGATGGAGACGCTTTTTTCACTATGTTTGTTTGTTTGTTTTTAACCTTTAGCATCATAGTGTGCGAGTGCTTTTTCAATCGTAAATTTTTGCAGACCTATTGGGTTCGAGGGAGTTTCGGACGAACCCGTTTCCTCGCAACCGAACCCCCAGGATGTCCAGGCGAGTGCGGAGTTGCCATTGGACCATAAGCACTGTGAAGTGGAGAAAAATGACGAAGACACTGACGATTCGGACATCGAGATTTTGTCACGTGATTCTATTGAGGCTGCTTGCATGGACGGAAATCAGACATGACAACTGAAGATTCGTCCAAAAGCCCGAAGTTTTGCTCTTCGATTGTACATTTGCAGTTTTTGTAACCAAGCGGTTGCATTTGCCTGAGGAGTTGCGCTTTCTGTGATTTACAATAAAGTTCTCGGCTATATTTCGCATCATGTTGTTGAAGGTTTAAAAAAAAACAGACAAAAACAAAGACCTCTGGTTCGAAACCCGTAAAAAAAACGCATTCGGTGGTTGCGTACGCAGGGCTTTCTGCACCCTCTGCTTGTTTACACAGGTGCCTTGGTAAAGTATAGACAGCAACAAGCTTGAGAACGGCGTAGTTTTGAAAAACATGTTTTATTTCTTTAAATCTCGAATATTAATTAAGTGCAAATTGGGCTTTGAACTTTTATTGGTTTCAAAATATTTTTTACTCTTTCTTTGTCCCAATTGTTTTATGCCACCAATACAAGATGTCAAAGTTTCTAATTTTGGCCAACTAGGCTACAAACACCAACTTTTTAACGAGCCAAGCACACTTCCAATCAAGGATGACAATACTGCACGCAGCAAAAATAACTAAAACGTGCGGTACTGGGGTATGTTACGCCCCACATAACGAGGTACGCACAACTCATACTCACCATAACGTACTGCCATCCCTTGCTGTCACAAAACACTATAATCTCTGTCCACTAATTGTGCCTTTTTGCGCGGGTACTTTCCGATTGGTAATAACGTTATCGTGCAAGTGTGTTGCTATATTTTTTTTACCCAACAAAAAACTCTCAGCTTATCTAGTTTGGACTTTAATTGTTTTTTTAACAAATTACTTGCCATTATGAAACAATATCTTTTACACAAATACAGTTAAAATTGGTATCTGAAAACCGTATCGCTTCAATTTTAAAGCAAATTTAGGTCGTGAAAAATTATAATGGGCTTTCGATGGTAAATTTTCTTCACGTCACCTGAAACACCTGTCACAAAAAGCGCTGTTATACAAAAGTACCATGTGGTGCTTTCCCCGAAATGCGATATTTATTTCCAGTTTCTACACTCTGTGGTGCAACCAAAGATAGTGTTCTTTGGTGCAACTCCTTTTGATAAACATTTGAATATAAGCCCTATCCAGCAGATTTCATTCAAACCGGTTGTTGATCATGTCGCAAACTGACCGGACTAAAGATTTATCTGATAATGCTCAACGCAAAGTTTTAGCTGAAAAACGTGCGTACGAAATTGTCAAGATGTTGTTGGAAAAAAATATTTCCAAGGAGTTTTTTACAAACTCAGTAAGTGCCAACTGCCAAAATATTGTAAAAATGTGACTTAGGTAATGCTTTATTTTACTATGCTTAGGTATTGTACATAAGCAATCAGCACTATGAGGATGTGATTGAAGAAAGAACGATTCTAAAGTTGTGTGGATATTCACTTTGTGATAACTTGCTAATCAATGTAAGTATAGATTTTGTATCATTGTTTTTGTGGCAACAGGGGCAGCAGAAATGGACTAGATAGCAGAAATGTTATTTGTAAATGCACACAACCAACTTACATTAGTTACATACAGCATATAATTAGTAAATTTTAGATTACAAGGGAAGGTATGCAGAAAAGTCAGTTATTCTCACAAGATAAAAATACACCAGAAAGAGCTTATCTTTCAAATAAAAATGTCAGATGCTTTTGGGGATGTGACTACTTCATTTGTTGTTAGATTTTAAGGTTTGTGAGAGATAAAATAATTTGTTTGTATACTTCTCAGGTACCAAAGCAGCAGTACAAAATATCTGGAAACAAAGTTTACGATTTGACAGATCGAAAAAAATTCTGTAGCAACTCTTGTTTTAAAGCTTCAGAACATGTGAAGCAGCAAATCTCAACTTCACCTCTGTGGCTAAGAAATCGCAAAAAGTACTTATTAAACTTATATATGTTTGTTTTCAATGTAGTCAAAGTTATTTATTTTTTGTCAGCATGCAACCAATCCACCTTGACCAAAGTAATGCCGGGTTAAAGGGGAAAGAAATTCCTATTAGGCATACTATTAATTCCAGTGATATTGATGCAACGAATGGTAAGTGTTGCTTTGCATGGTTAATAGAGATGTTCATAGTAGAATAGCTGGCTATTATAGAATAGTTATTTCAAATCCAGAACACTGAATCCACTAGATTTTTTTACATTTAATATGTACTCCATGCGTTCGTTTTGATCTTCGACAACCGGAGGAGAATTTCTCTTTTAATGACCAAGTATTGTCTGAAGTTTGGTCATTATAGTAACATGTGAAGGTGTTCAAAATGTTTATAGGTGAATCTTTTTTTCTCATTTTGATGCAACCCCAGCGTACAATTAAAAAAATTGCAAATTTAATGATGCATCTCAATTTTGTTGATGTTGAGGAAAATTCAGCCTCATGACTATACCCTTGTTAATTGTTGAGCCCATGGGCACAACTAGGGGGTAGGTTTGTTGGAATGCCAGGTCCCTTATCATTTACTTCTGATAACAACGTGCCTAATTACACTTGCTCTGGTATAATGCCATCATGTATACGCACATAACTAACTAAGGTTACAGTTTGTATGACATGGCAACGCGCCAGTACAGTAACAAAAATGCTTTTTGACTACAACGATCTTTGTATGTACAAGATAATAATGCACGTAATGATGCAACTCACCTTCTAATGCAGGGGTCTCAAACACGCAGCATTTTGTTGCAATTGTTGCGTCACTAAAGTGCCATTGTCCCTTGTAAATAGGTCTTGAAAGATGGCTACACAGTTGACTCTTTCACTTTGCTATATTTCTGTTGGTCAGCTTGTTTTGGTCCATTGGTAATAAAGAAGCATGATAGCTGTATCTAAAAAAATTTAAACGTCATGCAAATAACCTAAGCACAGTAATATACTGACAAAACAGCAAGCATAGTGAGAAGAAAGAGAGTCACATGAAAATCTGCTAGCATTTTATATATTTATAGTTTGTTACCTATTCTCTTCACCTCCCGCTAATTGTTCCACTGGTTGATCCCTTGTGTTATTGTTGTTAATTATCCAGTTAAATGCATGCCTTGGCAATAGCAACAAAAAAGGCACTGCTACATCTGTGAATGCTACTTGCATCAATACAATGGGAAGACAATTTGGTTATCTGAGTTTATATTTTATTGATGAAATAATATTGGTTCCAATTACCATATTTAAGATGGTTGTTTGGATTCAAATTTTCAAATATTCCAATCTTTTAGATTACATATTTTACTGTAAACACAAATTGTTCTAGTAAACTTATGTTTTCGTAACTTTTACTTGTATGATGCATTTGTTTGCTTTACACATATGGGGTTTTACAAAAAGGGTAATTAGAAGATTTGAATAGCTGTAAATTTGGCATTATTTTTTTGTTTTTTATATTTCTAATAAGCGTTTTGCAGAGGACAATCTTCCAGGACTTGATGCTGATTCATTAAATGAATATGGTGATGGGATGGACAGGGATGCATTTGATAAACCACATGATGTGCCAACTAAAACACCTAAAACTACCCATCAAGTCAATTCTGCCGCAAACAACATTTCTACATCCAACTTACTTCTGCAGCACATATTTATGACAATAAATGAATGGTTGGGTGAAGAATCTGTTTTAGTTTTGAAAGACCCATCAGGTGTAAAAAATGAACTTGTAAGTAATAGGCGGGTGTTAGTGTTAATAGTGTTATTGTAATGTTTGTTTTACTAAACATTTTGTTTTTAAGGAAAAACATTCTTTACTTACAAGCGAAGAAAGAAGAATTGAGGAAAAAATGAAACTACTTGATAAAAGAATTATGCAAGTCAATGTGGGACATACATCTGTTGGTTAGTAATATTAGAAATACAAATTTTATGCTTGAAGTTATTACCAATTATTCCACACAGACCCCACAAAAGTAAATGTTCCCCAGAAAAATGATGAAACTGCTGTGTACACTGAAAGAGTTGAGCGTTTTCTTTGTGGTCGAATGGAACATAGGCCCAAAGTGACCTTTAAAGACCTACCAAAACACAAGGTAAAATATTCCACAATGAATAAAGTTTGTAACCTGGCTTGTTTTAAAAAACCTATTCAGGGTGGTGATTCGCCAGAATCAACTAAAAAAGCTGAACTTCCTAGTTTGGATACAAAAGATCAAATGGTGATTCGTAGAAGAATACTTCATAAAAACCTGAGCAAGATGTATGTTTGTACAGTTTTTTTTAAAAAAGGAAAATATAACCATCGACTATTTCATAGAATGCATGATCTTGTTCCAACATTACCAAATGCAGTTCTGTCACAAACACTGAAAGACCTCATATCAACCTTTAGGTAAATGTTTTGGAAACCATTTCATTGCTTAAATCTGCATTTTGTATTGTAGTTATTTGTTAAATACAGAATCGTGAAGTGGTATATGTATTTATTGTGTCAGGCTTTGTTTCAACCTCGTTCTGCCTGGCACAATTTTCAGCCTTGGGCAGTTGCATGCCATACATTCTTACTTTTTTCATTTTTAGACTGACAAGTCACAATGTAATGATAAAAACGAATGAAGTGCCAATTGTGGCTGGTACATTACTTTATTTGTAAGTATGAAATTTACTATTTACTGACTCAGATGCAACTTTCAACTGTACAGACATATAAATTATCTTTTTTTGGTCAAAATATCATAAATAGGTATGACTATAATTTTTTTTGCTAAATCAAAACACAGCATACATGTGAAGAACGAATTAGACTTTCACTTCTAACATTTACCCGCCAAAATATCACGAAACAAGTTGTTCTATATTGGATTTTTATTGGCGTGCCACGATTATACACGTGTATTTGCGTCAAAACCGCCTGGGGCCGAAACTTTACAACGTTTAACGTTTTTACAACTATGTGCTGCAAGGTAAGGGAACACCTTCAGGTATTAACAGCTCGTAAACTCAGTTGGTGTTCGGTTGCTAAAAACGTATCAGCTTACAAGTCATGTTCTGCTCGTGATACATGGCGATTGCGAAATTAGTGTTTTTTATGTTTAGATTGTGCGAGAATAACAGAGAGATCAAAGATAGCATGGAACAATCGCATGGGGTCATCGAGGCATTATTTACTTCCCTATGTTTGGACCGCAACGCATGTAAAGAGTTTGCCGAGCGAATTCTACACTAAACAACCGCAGCGTACAATACATTGACAATTGCTGTAGTCTGCTGATTGGGAGGTGTCAGTGCAGACAGTTGCCACTTGTGACCAGACAGCAGTTGCTCAGTTGATTAGTGGTTTGCGCCATGATATCAAATAGGTGTTGCAGTTAAAAGAAGAGCTATTCTTCTGGTTTGTTTATGTTTGACTAAATAACGATTAGGATTAGGCTTGTTAAGTTAATTAACTTCTGTTCTCAGTTGTTATGCTGTCAACGAATCATCAACAACGTGCACGTTTCGCTTCCTTTGCTAAAAATAGCCTGATGCTTTCTGCCTATGTTGCTGCTCGCTGTTATAATTGTGCAGCCGCCTTTAGTGACCTACAGTAACCTTTGCGGTGTCGAATTCGGCCAATCAGATTGCTTCTGATGTAGGCGGAACTTGAGGCGTACTAAAAGTTCTGAACGAAGGGTCGTTGCCACTTACAGAAAAATGTAAATAATTAAAGGAACAGAGGTAGTTCGTGACGGCAAGGTTATTACCCCGTATGTGGAGTAAACCACACATGTTGATAGAGTTCTTGTGTACTGTAGAAGTGTCTCGTAGTTAAGGACAGGGCAGCAAATGACGAAACGGACTGTTTCAAAGAAAGATAAAAAAAAAAGGAATTTGTTGATGTCATTACGTAGCGAGCATTAAAAGGTTAAGCTAATTACGTTTGTTTGTCCCAAAATTGTGTGCATTTCGTAAATTGGTAAATTTTTATTTACCTAAATGACACCACTATTATTTTTGTTATTTTGCATGAATGTTTTCTTGTAAAGAAAAGCAAAGTCAAGTAAGCCTGCACACTGTAGTGATTTGTTTTTATTTAAAAAAATTATAGATGCATAAATCTGTTTTTAATCATGGAATCAAGCTTCTAAAGCCTGTACAAGGATGTATACCTGTGGTTGCATTTGCCACAAGACAATCGCGGTACTTGCATTTAGGTAAACACTTCACACAAAACAAAAATGCATTCATCAAAGCAGAAATATCAGAATCTGATGTTGCAAAACCCAAGGATTTTACATCGAAAAAGCAAGTTCCTTGGGACATTGACTTCACAAACATCAAAGAAGCGTACAAAAGCAAATCCAATTTTGAAATTTTTAGGGCAGCAATTGTTTTTCAGCTGTGCACCATTGGTTTTCTAGTGGAACATGGCATGACTGTAAGTGTAAAAATCAGTTTATTTTTATAAATGTTATAAAATACCCATTTGTTTTTTAATCAGATTTCAAAGTACATGAAAAAACTGACAGGAAAATGGATTTTTAAAAAATCAATGAATCTTAGCTTTTATGGACACTTTGTAGCTGGAGAAGACCAGGATGAAATTAGGGTCAGTGTTTGAACCACATTGTTGTTTTGTATGTATTGTTGCATGCAAATATATTTCCAAAATTTCAGGGGGTTGTAGATAAACTTGCCGCCCANAGAAATATCAGAAACTGATGTTGCAAAACCCAAGGATTTTACATCGGGAAAGCAAGTTCCTTGGGACATTGACTTCACAAACATCAAAGAAGCATACAAAAGCAAATCCAATTTTGAAATTTTTAGGGCAGCAATTGTTTTTCAGCTGTGCACCATTGGTTTTCTAGTGGAACATGGCATGACTGTAAGTGTAAAAATCAGTTTATTTTTGTAAATGTTATAAAATACCCATTTGTTTTTTAATCAGATTTCAAAGTACATGAAAAAACTGACAGGAAAATGGATTTTTAAAAAATCAATGAATCTTAGCTTTTATGGACACTTTGTAGCTGGAGAAGACCAGGATGAAATTAGGGTCAGTGTTTGAACCACATTGTTGTTTTGTATGTATTGTTGCATGCAAATATATTTCCGAAATTTCAGGGGGTTGTAGATAAACTTGCCGCCCATGGGGTAGGTGCAATTTTGGACTATGCTGTTGAAGAAGATTTGTCAGAGGAAAAGGCCGAGAAACTCGAAATGGACTCATGCAAATCAAATGTTACATCTGGTAAATTTTTGAAAACATGATGCTGGCATAATGATAAGTACAAGTAGTAGTTAAAATACACTGCATTAATTATGAAACATATCCCACTTTGAGAAGTGAACTGCAAAAACTCATCAGAGAATATAATGTTTTTTAGGATACGAAACTATTGACCGTTACCAACCACATAGAGAGTTTGGCGACAGACGCAAGAAAGTTGTAAGTGCTCGAACTTACTTCTATGAAGGAGAAGCCAAATGTGATGACAATATGAACATATTTTTAAAGTAAGTTTAACGCCTATATTTTCTGACTTTGTAAAGGTAACTGTACTCAAAAAACTTTGTTGCAAAGTTGTTTCATTTTTAAGGTGCATTGATGCAGTTGGAGCAACTACGGATGGCGGTTTCGCTGCAGTAAAACTTACAGCTTTAGGTCGACCCCAGTTTTTGGTAAGTTGTTGCAGTAGGTTTTATTGACATAAAACATTTAATGCTAGAGACTTGTGTGGTAGAATGCTTCACACTTCCATTTGTCTATAACATTTTCAATGATTTTTCTTTTCTGAATGATGTTCTTATGCTGGAGCTTTGTTTTTGCATTTTTGCATGTTTCTACAGCTACAATTTTCT
>QXVZ01028437.1:0-16862 GCA_008931825.1 Phallusia fumigata
GGGGGCGCCGACCATCGGCCGGTCGGTACATACACCGGAGATTATCGTTGGTGAAAGACAAACGGCCTGGCATAAGTGGTAGATAATTTCTGATTGGGCAGTTGTGGCATCAAACAGATGACGTGAGGCATGGCTTTTCAGCCTGTTACTCACAACAAACTAGAGTGCCTAAAATTCGCTAGACTAGCCTAAACGGTAAATGTCATGTTACCAGCTGCACTGATGAGACCTTGCAGGTCGAAACAGTGCGCACTGTCTGCAGGCCGTATTAACCCAGGCAATAAGCATTTAAGACTATGACGCCGCTCCCAAAGACCTGACGGTAGCGACTAGATAGTGGGTCGCGTGGCAATCCAACGAGCTTATCAGATGGGGTGGAAGCACCCCCGGAAAAATGTTGAAGAATTGGTTTTCATCAAAGTTATTTTACCAAACTCGGCAAATATTTTTGTGTCCAACTAACCGATTTCTGCATATTCCTGTTCCACGTCTTTGGTTCTGCAATTAACAAACGACATGAGTATAATCAGAAAAAAAACATTTCCTCACGTTTCATACCTTCTGCGTTTACGATAGAGAAGAAAAGCCACAAGTGCTGACGCAATGATGACGCATCCAATGACGGAAGCAATCACAGCAACCAGCAACGAGTTACTTCCTTGTTCTGTAATAGCAGTTGACTTTTTAAAGCTCATTGCCCACTTTAATCTATTACTATCACTTGTGCTTTATTTTTTCTACAGCGTTTGGTATGATTATAGCGACTATATTATCCAGACAGTTCTTTTGATTTAGATTGTCGACGTAAATATTGTCGGTTTAATTAGATTAAATATTGTAAAAATATTGTAAATATTGTAGGTTTAATTAGATTATGCAACCAGCGCTTTTCGATATGGTGAATATTGTATTTGGTGTTTAATTAAACAAAACTAACTGTACACGATTTTGGTTTTGTTGTATTGTAAATACCTCGACGTGTAGATGCTTCTCCCAGGTAGGTGGTTTTTGTTAAATTGCAAAACAGCGAGTAAAATAAAACGAATTTTGGCCGAACTTACAAATAGATTAAATACTGGGCATTCAAAAGTTCACCTAATAGCGTTTAGATAACACACTACCTTGTGATTGGAGACTTATTGTTGAGTCAGGAAACGTCATGGTCGTTGTTGGTGACTTTTGCGACGTTGTGCTTAATGTTGTAGTAGATACAGTTGTGGTAGTGGGAGTAGTTGTTGTAGTTGATGTTGTGGTTGCTGAATAAAGTTAGACTTGAACATATAAGCACAGGGTACTGCGTAATTTAACCTGATTTCTAAAATGATCTTGCACGTCGAAAAAACGAAATGTATTGGTCAAATTGTAGATAAACCTTTTTGCAGGAAATGCTGTTACGCAAAGTGACATTCTGCCATACGTTGTTTGCTACATAAGATAGCAGGTCGAAACCTACTTGGAAGATTTCTTTGACAAACGTATCTTGAAGAAGTTGAACATGGAACGTCCTGCCACCAGTACTTTGCCCAACTTTCCCAGTAACTTCCCATTCTCACACACTTTTCATTTCCTCCTTGGTTATTTGGTTCTCCTTCCTTCCACTGTGGCTGTGTGAGATCAACACTTGTTCCATCTGTCCATTGAAACTCGTGTGTGGTTGGATTTCTTGTTGCACCGTTAAAAAACGAATAAGGTACTCCTGTGTGTGTTTGTTAAGATGTTTCGTTGAAAAGTTATTAAATGATGTGGAAACAAATAAAGGCTAAATTTCGATAAATGTTGAACTGATATTGTTTTTTTGCTTGCAATATTTGCTTGCTTTGTGCTTTACTGAATCTGTAATAAAACCGGTTTGCCGCCTTCCAAAGCGAAGCAAGCAACTAAATATGACGAAATAGTGATCAAGAAAATGCGAGTGTTATGTGTATAAAAGTGAAACATAAAATTAAACATACATTCTCAATTAAATGAAAGTTATTATAACTTTGTTTCGTTCTCAACCAAACATCACCTGCCAGAGTTCCAAATTTTTCCACCAAAAACCAATGAAGTTCGTTCGTTTTAACATTTGCTACAGTAGCTTGTCTTGCAGCACATCCATCTACGGCTTTAGTATATGAATTAACAGCAGAGAATTCAACGTAATATTCATGTCCTTCAAACTGATACCAGGTTTGGCCGCACACTTGTTGTGCAAACAAAATTATACCAAGCCAAGTTACTTTCACCATTGTATCTGCTCTACAACTGGTACAAGGAAATAATAACTGCAAATGTGTAATTACATGTAATTACAATTTACCAAAAAGATTATATCCCAAACAGTCAGCTAGGATAAATACAGGCGCTTTACCTAGACTTATTTTACCCACAATACTGAAACAAAAAACACTGATGGCAACTGCTAACACAACTAATTTCCTTCTACTGTGTTCTGCTTTAAACCTTTATATCACTCACTGACACCTTAGTTCGCACACTTCTTAAACGTGACCAAAGAAAATACATGTTACTGGAGTATTGCACAAGGTGCATCACACTTAACATAATCATGTAGCCTACGTATGCGTTGGCCTTTTGGTCGGAGTCATTGTTGTTCGTTGTGCAACAGTGGCAAGCTTAAGGTAGCTTGATTGAAACGACTTACAAAGTTCAACAGGTGATTAACCATTCACTTTCATCGCTTCACGTAGTGCCGGAACTTCTTACCTTGCTGCTTCTACGTTGCAGATTAAATTTAGTTAACTCATGCGTCGGCAGCCCATGGCCCGCGGGCCACAGTTGGTAAGCGAGGTGATTATTCATGAAACGCTACGTGATTCACGAGCTCCTGATCCAACACATTTTTTAAGCCTAGATAGACGAATGTTTTGTTGTTTATCGTTAAGTGCAATGCAACTGTAGCAACAAGCAATGATTAGCCCACTAAACACAGTAATAAGATGTAACGTCATCAACATGACACGCGAAGTCATTGACATTTTGTAATAAAAAGTCACTCAATTTTTGATACATGACTGAGGTTGTTGTTTCAGTTTTCAACTAGACACGAGCCATCCTTAAAATAATATACTTTACCACAAGATCACAGTGTGTAGGTGTTACATCATTGTGACGAAAGAAACATCCTGTTATTGTGATACATGGCTTATGCAGCAATGTTGTTTTTTAATGCTGCCTAACATGCAACAAACTGTCACAGCAGTCTGGTTCACCAAGTCGGTTTTTGTTGTGGCACCGATCAGGATTTCTTGTGGCACCGATGTAAAACGAATACGGCACTCCTACAAATGTATATGATGGTTGTAATTTGTAAACAAGTTTAAACAAATAGTTTTCAAATAATTTATAAACATTCAAATGACAAATGAGATAAGCTGTAATTAAATTTTATGTTTTTGGCTTGCTCCATTTGCCAGTTTCATGGGACGCGATACGTACAAGTTTAGACTAAACCGGTAACAAATAACTGTGCCGCTTTCTTAAGCGTGCAATTCTGTAGAATCGATTATTAGTATCGTTTACGTATTAACTGGTTTAATCTATTTCTGCTCTTTTTCCGATGTGAATTCTTTCTAGCTGTTATGATTTTTTTCGCCAAACGAAATAAACTTTTACTCCACAATTAATAGGGTACAAAACTCTTTCAAAAATTTTATTTTACCAATTATACTTTCACCGTGTTGCGACCAAAGAATGGTGAAACAGTAATTAAGAAACTTGTGTTTAATTTGGTGTAAAAGTGGCGCATAGAATTAAAAGATCATTTGTGAGTTAAACAAAACCAATTAATATCTGCTCACATGATAACAAATTGTCACCGGGCAAAATTCCGAATTTCCCCACCGAAAACAAGTTTCTTCGTTTTAACATTTGCTACAGTAGCTTGTCTCGAAGCACATTCAGCTTCAGCCTTGGTGTATGAGTTAACAGACGAGTATTCNATGGTGAAACAGTAATTAAGAAACTTGTGTTTAATTTGGTGTAAAAGTGGCGCATAGAATTAAAAGATCATTTGTGAGTTAAACAAAACCAATTAATATCTGCTCACATGATAACAAATTGTCACCGGGCAAAATTCCGAATTTCCCCACCGAAAACAAGTTTCTTCGTTTTAACATTTGCTACAGTAGCTTGTCTCGAAGCACATTCAGCTTCAGCCTTGGTGTATGAGTTAACAGACGAGTATTCAATGTAATATTCATGTCCTTCAAACTGATGCCAGGTTTGGCCGCACACATGTTGTGCAAACAAAATCAAACTTAAAGCAATTATTTTCATCATAGTATCAGGCTTACAACTGAAACTAAGACATAGGGAATTTTTCAATTCAATCTCAAGTACCTTAAAGGCAATAAACAGCCAGCTAATTCAACACGCTTTACGTAAAATAACACACAACACTGAAACAGATATTATTGATTGCAAGTGTTCACACAACTGAATTCCTTCCACTGTGTTCTGCTTTAACAAGTGCTTTTGCATCAATATTAATTACTAAACCTACGTACTTCAACCACTTTTCAAACGTCACCAAAGAAAATACATGATACTGGAAGATTGCACAAGGTACAATGTACATCACACTTATCAAAATTCTGTAGCCTACGCATGCGTTGACCTTTTGACTAAAGTCTTTGACATGGTACTGTGATGATTGTGCAATGACAACTTAAGGAATAACCTGCCCGCAAAGATAAATAGGAATTTAGCCATCCATTTCTATCGCTTGTTATAATTGAGACATACAACCTTACTGTATGTATCTTGTAGTTCATACGTACGTCTGAATTTTTTGTACTGCAAGTCACATATAATGCAAGTATGTTACATCACTCTTTAGCTCGACGGTGGACTTATTATTAGCATAATGCATTCAGGCGTTGTTTCGCCCCGAGGATAAAATTGAAACAAACAAACAACATAAGGATACAAAATGACAAAACGAAACAAAAGCTCGTCTGTGACAAATCAGACTGACGACAAAAGAAAAAAATTGTCAAAATAAATAATTTAGAGATTTGCCCCCTTTCCCCCCCCCCCCCCAAAAAAAAGTCATCAATTACTGACAATTTGATACCTACAAATCTGGCCTGTACTGTTGGTAATTTTACGTTTAATAATAAATCACGTGCTACAAACTTGGGTGGTGGGCTGAATTTCGGACAAACTAGCTACAGATTGGTCCTAATACCAGTGCAATTGTTTATTTCCTCTTATTCACGACAGCGTACACATCACGGGTTTTTCTGCCACCGTCAACTTGTCCAACTTTTTCACTTGCATTGGTGGCTTCATGTTTGCTGCTTCGATGATTTTGTAATTCCTGGTTGTTATATTTCTTTGAAATTTGGAAATTTTCTGCCGTACCGTACATCGTTGGTTCATTAGGGTTAACAATGCAACCATATGCTACGTTGTAAACAGAGCCATATGCGTCTTCTGTCTGATCTTCAATTTTGTCACTTCTGCTTTCTACTTTTTTGAACCCGTGTTGTTCGTTTCCATAATCCTCTTGGAAAGTTGGATTGGTTTCATCTTATAAAAAAACACACACACTTTTGTATACATGCAAAGATATTCGGGGCATATTGGTTTTTTAAATTTGATTTTAAACCGGTGCAGTTTATTACAATTTTATTGTTACTTTTGTTGTTTCGAGCTTTTTTTTCTTCGAAATTGTTAAATCGACCTGTGTTTTAAAGTTTAAAAAAGGAGTAAATTAGTTCTGTAATCTGCATCCTATTCTTTCAAAAAAGTTTTTTTCCGGTTTGTTCAAAGGGTGAATTGAATTTAAGTACTTTTGCTTGGAGCTTACCGATTTCCGCACTTTCCTGCTTTACTTTGGATTCGTCCCTATGTTTCCTGAAAAAAAATATGTTTAAATTTCCAATTATACATTCAACTTCTTTTAGTTACCTTTTCCGTTTCCGGCAGACAAAAAATGCAGCAATTCCAACAGCAATAATGACGCACCCAGCAACGGACGCTATCACAGCCTCAATCGATGAGCCGCTTCCTTGTTCTGTAGAAAAAGACAGTGATTTAACATCTAGATCTGCTCGCATAATTTAAATCGCTCAAAGCTAAAATTACATAAATCTGGCAACAAACCTATTCTCTACACAAACTAACTTTGATTGTGCTATGTACCGTGTGTGATTACACGCCTAAATGAGTGTCTACAACGGGGCTACACTACCTAGCGTGTGTTTTGAATTTTATGGTGCGGAATTGTTGTTTTGCGGAAGCTGTAAAAGTCAAGTTTTTTTAATTGGTGTGCTATAAAAAATACACAAATAAATATGGCATTGGTAATTTGGCTATGGCTGTTTCGCTACCACATATTTGTGTCTGTTGCAATAGCCATTCTTTTTTTCGTTTTTTTCTTGTCAAAAATATCAATTTGGGCAAAGAATGTTGACACAAATGCGCAGATTTTTTTCCATTACCTTGTTTCAATGCTAGTTTACCGCGACAACAATGACGATACGTTGTTTGTTTGCCTAAATCTCTCTTTTCACGATCAAGTCAATATTGATCAAACCTTTAATACGTCACGCGATTTTTTCGTAATTGTGTAATGTATTTTCTCGCATTTATTTGCTCTCTTTTATTTGTAATCGCATCCTTAGAATTTATCGCCACAAAGTTTCCACATCATCTTTGCCGGCTTACCTTGTTTATCATGGATAGTTGTGTTTTCGACGGTTATTGTAGACCCAGTTGCTTCTGTTTGATAACTTGTATTAGTAAAATGCAAACCTAGAACACTATCAAATAAAATGTTACCTTGCATTTGCTGATCAGTTGTCAAATCAGCTGTTGTTTGAAACGAACTTCTTTTAGTATAATGTGCTGAACCTGATGTTGTTGCAGTGGTTAACGGTCTTGTTGTGTGATGTGTTGAACTTATAGATGTGGTTGCGGTAGTTATTGCCGAGGTTGTAGATGTACTGGTTGCTAAATGGTATAGATTATTGACCTGACCCTGCACTATTATTGCAATTAGAGGAAGTTAACACTACATCATTTTTGTCACGAGATCTGTGCACAAAAACCGTACTGTTTATTCTATTAAAAAAACGTTTAAATCCGGATACTGCATTTATTTGTGTGGTATCCAAAGATTTAAGAGAAAAGTCCTAGTATTAATTCTGAGATTCCATGAACACCAGTTTTACTTACTTGGCATATCTCTCTGACAAATGTATCTTGATTGAACTGAACACTTGATATCGAACCACTTGTAACCGCTAGGCCCTCCCCACCATCCCATTGTCACACAATCTTCATTTCCCCCAATGTCATTCGGTTCCCTTTCATTCCACTGTGCAATTTCGACATTTGTCTCATCTGTCCATCGAAACGCGTTTTCGTCTTGGATTCTTCTAGCACCAATGTAGAATGAGTATGGTTGATCTGCGAAATACTGTAACGTAGCAACAAAAATAATAAAAAACTCTACATGGTTTTGCTTTGAGCTTATCTATTGTTTTATGACACAAGTGTGATATCCAAAACTTGTGTTCCAAATATTTTTAGAAATTACATAAAATCCGACATCAAGAACACAGTTTAGCCGATCAAAATAATACTGGAAGTTTTTACTAATCTTTGCATAGGGGCAAGAAAATTAAACATTTGTAGCAAGTTTAACAATTTTGTTGATCAAGTTGTATCAAAACAGACGATGAAAATATATTTGAAAAGTATCTTTATTGTTTTTGTTTTGCTTCATAAATCTCATGTGCACTTACCTGTAAGCTGTTCAATATTTTCAACCAGAAATTCGTGTAGTTCCGTTGTCTTTACATTTGCTACTGCAGCATTTCTTGCAGCACATCCAATTACTGCTCCAATATACGAATTGACAGAAGGCGAGTAAACAACGAGATATTTATATTTTTCAAATTGAAGCCAGGTTTGGGCAAATATAACCTGGACCAACAACATTAACATAAACAGTCCAGTCAGCATTTTGGTGTAAATTTTATCCACAACTGAAACACAATTGAAACAAACATAATTAAATCAAATCTTTCGTACTGTCTGCTTTTGACACATCAAATGTTTTAGGCACCAACAAAGTAGTATATGTTAGAAAAACAATCTTCAGGTATATTTTACAACTCTAAATGTGTCAAACAAAACAGGCGCTATTTCGTTTGCTTTTGGTCGCGATAAAGGCCCGTTCACACTGTGTTCAGTGGCGCTTAACCTAGCCTTACTTTGCGACCCCTTTCGCTTACACTATGATTTTCGGTACGTACCTAAACATAGTAAGTCGAATGCACGACGTCATTTTTAGCCTATTATGACAGCAGATGACCATTAACTAACTAAATTTATCGTTGGATTACCTACCATTTTTTATTTGATTTGATTTTTAAAGTTGACATCGGCGTGAAGGCCACTGCATACGAAATTTTGTATAAGTTAGAAATTTTGAGTTCGAAAAGTCTGTGTAAATATAAATTGAAGTTATTAGCTATTCTGAAATTATTGACAAAGAAACGGGACACTCATGCCAAAAGATTTGGAATTTATAGAGTGCATCTAATCCTCAGACACGCAAACAAGATGGTGAGAAGTAATAAAAATTAAATTTGGACAAATAGCCTACCATCTCAAATTTTTACCAAATGAAGTAACTTTTTTAAACCAGAAACCCGTACGCAGCGATTACACAAACCGATCTGCGCAGATTCAAGCTGCTTGATACGCAGAAAAACGCTCGGCAGGCGATCACGCGCTCATTTCTACGAGACTTGAGCGACCGAAATCAGCTGAGCGTAAAACCAGACTGACAAAATAAAACTAATAAAACTGCGCAGGTTTGAGCGCGCGCCCTACGCATAGTGTAAACGGGCCTTAAGCCTCTCGTTTTTAGTTTCGTTTTATTGTGTGCGATAGTAATTCCGAAAATCGATTTGACCTAGTAGTTCAATATTTATTTTTCACGTATTAAACCATGTCAATAAAAATTTGTGTTTGTCTATACAAGTAACAGATGGTGATAGTGTGCATTTCATTTTCTGTTGATGTCTGCAACTGTTTTTTCCAAATACAGTTGCATTTGTGACCGATGATAATAAAACTTTGTCAATAATGGTAAAAACATATTTGCGAAAACAATATGATGATGCTGATGCCTGACCAAGTAAGTGTATATTAGAAACTTTGTTTGACACCACTAACTAAAGCTGAAGAGCACGCAAAATTGAAGAAATATTCTGTTTTGGATCGCTTTTTGTGGGATTATTGCAGTTCTAAACAGGTTTTGGCTTCTTATAAGCATTCCTAATCAGAATAAATCAAAATGAGTAATTTATTTTATAAAATTAAATAATTTAATAGGACTTTCATTGAAACACCAAGGATGTGCTTTTTTCGCATTTTGGGCTAAAAAATCAGGAAAATTTCTGTTTTTGGGCGGTTTTCGCCAGAATATGATTTGACCTTTTTCTGGACCTTTTTTTGATGTAAGCTAATGCCATAAACTTACCATCTCTTTATGCAGTTGCTTGTATTGGCGGCGGATTTTAAAGTGCGACACGCTGTTATATATGACAGGTGTCGTCAAAACACAGGGGCGACACCCAACGAGTATCACAAATATGTACCTATGTACATTACAAACACAAAAGACGTTGGTCTCCAAAAAATGATTTTACTTAAGTGCGTTTGATAAAACAGTGCCAAACCACAGATGTATGTTTTAGTTACCAACGTCGTAAAACTGTACAAATATCTAAGATTAGTAAACTACAACATTGAAGCAGCAAAATTATCAGACAAATTACAAATTAATTGACTTGTAATCGCGTAGCGCACTTGTCATTACCAGTTAGTTATCATATACATGTTTTTCATTGTCCTCTGCCACATTTACATACGTAACGGATTTATTTGAAATTTCATCGTATGGGTGATCTGTGTCTTCATCTTCACGTTTGGGTTTATTTGAATCTTTTTCGGTCTTGAGTTCTATGATTTCACTCTGGCTGTGCTCGTTGTTTTGCTCAACAATAACGTTAACATAGGTCGATAGATGATTTGAGATGGATCCAGCTTTTGGAATAATCTTTGCATCATCTGTAACACAACAAAAAAGCTTTTTTGTAAATATTACATAAACCTAAATCAACAGGTTCTTAAATCTCACCTATTTCTTCGTTATCATTTTTCTTTGCGTCTCCGCTGGCCTTATCCCTGTAAACAACCGCAAAATTTACACAAACATCAGCCATAACACGCGATAACAGCAGGTCACCAAGATGTTATACCTGCGTTGGTAGCAGAGTAGAAATATTATCACAGCAGCTACGCCAAGGACACATCCACCAACAGCTGAACCAATAACCACCGACAACGAGTAACATCCCTGGTCTGTAATAAAAAGTTAAGACAAATAGGCAAGTATTATGTTCCCTATGTTTTTTGTACAACTGACATATACTTTATCTGGTTTTCTAGTTTAAGTAAAGCGCCATGCAAACCAACTAATAGTTGAATGTCAACGTGTTGGGGCGGGTAGAAGTTAGGTAGGGAGGCCGGCGTCAGTTAGGTTGTTCTTTAACCGTTTATTTGACTCGCACTGTATTTAACTTACTGTGGTCTGACTCTTGGCACAAAACACACACGAAAAAGGCAATACCAGGAAAATAATTCCGACTACAAACGTCACAAGTGCAGCAACAATACTGCTTGTCATGTTGTTTGCAAATGTAAAAAAAGTTTGCTAATGGTTGTTATAAATTTAGTTGCTTTTGTTTAATAATTTAAATTGGTTTATTAAAACGCTGGAAAAACATCAATTGAAAAATAATACCTTGCATTTGTCGGTCAGATGTCAAATCAGGTGTTGTTCGAAAGATACTTGTTGTTATAGCAGTGGTTAACGTGCTTGTAGTGTCGTGTGCTGAGCTTACTGTGGTTACCGCCGCGGTTGTAATGGCATTTGCTAAAGTGTCAAGAGAATTTTTTGACACTGCATCCAAATACTTCTTGTGATCACGCGCAAAACGTTACCTTGCATTTGTTGGTCAGTTGTTAAATCAGGTTCTGTTGGAAAGGGACTTGAACTTGTTGTTATAGCAGTTGGTGACGATCTTGTAGTGTCGTGGGTTGGATTTACAGCAGTGGTTGCAGTTGCAGGAATTGCTGAAATGTTAAAAATGTTGACACTACATCACAATATGTTATAAGCCTTGCAACCATGAGATGTGTGCGTAAAACCAACAGGGTATACTTAGTTGAAAAACCTAAACTTTTAATTCTAAAAAAAGCATTTATGTGCTGCACCTTAGTCTCATTGGTAAGGATTTGTTGGACAAGTAAAATATTTTTATCAATTAAGCCTTCAAATCACAAAACAGCAATCTCACTTGGCAAAAATCGTTGACAAATAAATCCAGACGGAAAGAAACAGGAATGATCAATCCACTGTTTTGCTCCCCACCGTTCCATTATCACACAATCCTCATTTCCAAGACAATTATTCGGTTCTCCATCTCTCCACTGTGTCTCTGTATCATTGACATTTGTTCCATCTGTCCATTGAAATTCGTTTGTAGTTTGGTTCCTCTTTGCACCGATGTAGAATGAGTAGAGCTCATCTTCTGAATACATGTATCTTTAATACAACACCACAAATAAACGAAACTTGCATCTTTCCATTTTATAACATCAGCGTTGTATTTTGCAATCAAATTTCTCAAAAATGGATTGTTTTTCGCTAAATCTTACTAGTTCATTTTCAACAATTCGAAAAGTGTCGCAATAATTAGGCAACAGGTCCCGTATCGAGAGAGTACCGCGGTAAACGTTCTTTTGTTTGTTATTGCAGTTTAACAAGAACATCAAAATGTGTATCACATAATTAAGTGCCACATTGTAAAACAAAACACGTTTTCACAACAACTCTTGGTGAGTTATAATTAGATATTGCCGATTCTTATATGCAGCCTCTTCATATGTAGGCAAGGAATGTTTTTGAGGAAATATTTGTTTGTGGATTTTATCAAAATTTGCGATTAAAATAAAGTATCCTTTTCAATTTTGTTCTTTCGAAATCTTTCTTATACTCACGCTCTAATTTCTCTTTTCGACTAAAAAGTTGTGTAGTTCTGTTGTTTTCACATTTGCCACTGTAGCATTTTCTGTTGCACATCCAACATCTGCTTCAACAGACGAATTGACATAAGGCGAGTGAACAATGAGATATTCATATCCTTGAAAAGGATGCCAGTTTTGGGCATTTGTAACCTGGACTAGCAATAGTACAATAAACATTGAAGTACACATTTTCACATAGATTTTATCCACAACTGAAACACAAATAACATGTATATCTTCCGTACTGTCTACTTTTGATATGTGCAGAACAATGGAAAACTTCATCCAGCATAAGTCGTACATTAGTTAAGAACTGCTAGAGAACCTATGCAGTAAAAACATTGTCATGACAACGGCGACTGTCGAAACGTTCCTAATAATTTTAGTTATGTTAGTGTCTTGTGTATTAAAGTTGTACAAATTTCGGACAAAACAAACGATCTTAAAGAATATTACGATCGACGATTCCTGATTACCAATATTACCAAAAACAAAATTTATTAAACAAAACAGGGAAGAACTTGCCTTCGGTGGCGACAAGCACCAATAATTGCCTCTCGTTTTTAGTTTCATTTTATTGTGTGCGATTTCGTGATTACAAAAATCGATTTAGTCAGGTCGTTAAGTATTGCATAGTCCTCATGTTCAACAAGGTTAATAAACGTTTACGTTTGTCAATACAAGGAACAGTTGGCGCATCACGTTGAACAAAACGACACAACCGAAAGTGTGCGTTGTCGTTTCTGTCGCTGAATATTAAAAGTACTTGTCGACATGACGTCATTGATTAAATATGTGTTTATGACGTCAACCGTGTGTTGGTGATGTCATTGACTGTGTTCCACCTTTAAAGATTGATTTTTAAACCAATCCATCTTATCTGACTTTTTTAAGTTAACTTGTGCTTCAAGTTATAGCGCATGTTACTATTTAACCAAGCCACTTGTCTAAACACTTGTCACTTAAGATAATATACTTTGCCACAAGACTGCGCAACGTCATTTGATGAAGGAAACAGTGTATTGCTTTTAATGTATGACGTGTGGCTGTTTTTCTCGGTTATTTATGACGCAATCCCAGTGCTGGGACTCGCTGAAAAAGCCTGGCGACATATCAAGCATGTAACCATCTCCAAGTATTAAATAGGAATCGCTGAATTTTACCAAAAAATATTTATTTTGAGAGGAATGTATTTAACCATCAAAACAAGTGCGATTTGAGCTTGGCCCATACACCGCTGCCTCTTTCCTATTTTCCATTGCATAAAGCGATCTAAACCATTTATGTTTATTGACTCTTTTAACATCAAATATTAACAANTCGAGCAAATACTCATTGTTGATACGATTGTCAGTTTTGCAAACGTTACATTCGAAAACATTTTACATCAGATCAACTTAGTTTCCGAATTCCAGGGTGATGCAAATTGAATGTTTTATTTTATGCGAACAATCTTTGGCATTTCAATTGGCCATCTTTGACTAAGCAACTGCTAAAGAATGTGTTTGTCATTCCATAGTAATTTGTACAATACAAAAAATGTCACAGTTGGGTATATACCTTGTATTTGATGCTTAGTCGTAGAGCCATAGGTTGATAATAAAAGTGTACTTGGCGAATCTGTGGTTGGTTTATATTTTGAGTGTGTACTTTGAACATGTAGTCGTAAAAAGTTGTAGTTAAATTTCTTGCTTTGTCCAGAACCATATTAGGAAGCGAAGTTTTTGAGTAATTTCAGCATTACAATACAAATGCCACTGTTGGCAAGACCTATGAGAGGGGATTCATTAAGAACATTGTTTCGGCGACGGAGAAGTACAAAGGAGCGATGACCGACAGACTGCCTGAATGAAGTGTTCTCATATATAGCCCAAGATGCAGTTCTATTCCTTTGAAAGCATTTAAATGACTATTGGGTCGAATTTAAACGGTATCTTCTTTTCCTTTTGTTTACCGTAATCACAAAATATTGAGGTCCCCTGATGGGTTTGCAGTGTCTGGAGGCCTCGACTGTTTGGCATTTTAAACACACCTTGTATTTGATGCTTAGTCGTGGGGCCATAGATTGATGATAAGAGTGTTTTGGGAGAATCTGTAGTGGGTTTATATGTTGCATGTGAACCTCCAGCACCCTCCTGGTGGTGGTGGTGGTGGTGGTGGTGGTGGTGGTGGTGGTGGTGGTGTTGGTGGTGGTGGTGGTGGTGGTGGTAGTGATGGTGGTTGCTAAAACAGGAAAAGAATATTTTTAAGCCTGAATGGTGATTGAAAAGCATTAATACACTCCAATAGAACAATATTGAACAAACGTAGAAATTAAGTTTTATGACATTTTTTTTACATCAACAAACAAATAGTAACAAATATCTGTTTGAGATTGAAACCTGGTAGATTTCGTTGACAAATATATCTTGCATAGTATGAGCATGGAACATCAAACCACTTGAGCGATTTAACGAGAGCTTTGAACCAACCCATCGTGATACAGTTTTCTTTTTCAAGTTGGTTGTTTGGTTCGTGGCCATACCACTGCGTTACATCCACACTTGTTCCATCTGTCCATTGAAACCCGTTTGTGGTTAGGTTTCTTCTTGCACCAATAAAAACTGAGTATGGTTGATCTGACAAACACACAGTTTTTAGGATTTTGTCAACGTGTTGTGTGAAACATTCTGACTCAGTAGCACCAACGTTCATTACTCATAATACTCTAATTTCAGGAATAATGCTCTAATTTTAACTTTTTACAGGAGTTGTTTGGCTGTAAACTGTTTCGCATCAAGACCTATTCGTAAAACAGTCACCTGTTAAATTTCCAATTCTGCCCCTCAAGAAGTTTTGAATTTCAGTTGTTTTAACATTTGCTACTGTAGCACTCATTGCTGCACATCCAGCTTCAGCTTCAGTATATGAATTAACAGATGGCGAGTAAACAATGAGATATTCATGTTCTTGAAAAGCATGCCACGTATCTGCCGCGGCAAGTTGCACAATCAAAATGAAAAAAAGCTCTAGAGACTTCATTTCCATCTACATACAAATTATTAATATAATTCCTATTCATAAAAAATTATTATGTTTTTGACTAAAAATTCTGATATGTTTAAAAAATTTTGTTATGTTCAATTTGAACGATTTGATTTGAAGTTGATATGTTCAATTTGCATTTCATACACCGAATGCAAACAGCTTGCGAAACGAAACATAACCGATACCCAATCCCTTTTAAGCAACAATTGGGTACCATTGGCTGAGCACATCTTGTCTACCTCGACCTTGATCATACTGATACGCGTTAGCTGATGTCGGGACAACAAATAATAAGGTTGTTTACCCACTAAACACAAATCACTTCGAAAATAAACTTTACCTCTGGTTAACTAAATGCATTGCTAATTAGTTTGTTATCCAGGAAATCTGTGTTGTTTCAATTTATGACGTCAGTGGCAGTTTCCTGTATTGCTTTGATATTGGCTTGACGTGGAAGAAGCTTACAAGGGTTTTAAAGTCAAACTCACCACAAACAAAACTAACTTTGACGCAAAACTGAACGAATTTCTTGGACCTATCATGTATTATCACGACGTTTTGAAACATCGCATAACATTACTATAGTTGCTTATACATGCGCCAACACACATATTTACTTTACCGCAAGTTCGTTACGTGTTTATTTTGAAAAGTTATCGTATCAAATTGTTTTCTATGCATGTCGTCCCACAATTGGTTCGCAGTGGGAACTTGATAATAAATTAGGGGCTTCCTATTTCAGTTTTTGTTTGTATAAAGCGGGTGTTGCACTTGTACAGGCAATGTAAAATTACTACAAACTCCAACCGAATAGACATCTCCAAGTAGCTGCTTTTCCTTAATCATTTGTTCTCTGTTGGGGATAAAGTTGTCCAGCCAGTGTGATTCGAAATGTTTACTCACTGATTCACATTCACAGGCGTTTTCTCCGGAACAAACTTCACCGTTCGCATTCAAGTTGCACTAAGCAATGCCAACCATACTTATCGATTTCTTTAACAATAAATATCAAAAGGAAATTTAAAGTGACGACCATAGCCGAAAGGGAGCACAAAAGCACACGAAAAACGACTAAAAAACGACAGTTAAGCAGACAAATGTAAGAATACCTACAAATTTAATATCTGAGTTGATACAAGCGAGTTGTTACTGTTAATCAGTGTAACTCGAGATCCTGACAATAATAAGTGCTTGCATGTGATTTATTAGAGATAAATTAATTACTTGGCGTTGTCTAGAACAAGATGCAGGCAAACGGCGCTCCAAGTCACCCTACTACTAAACTGTGTCAGTGCAGGTTGATCACCAATGTATGCTGCTGTTGTGGATTGGCATCCGCTTTAGAAAAACGCGTTTGGTCTTTCTAGACCCAAAAAAATAACTGTTAACATGCAGGTCATTAGCGTTCAGCAGATAAGTTTCTCTAATTTTCATTTCTTTCTTTTATCTACGACAGCGTGCACATTCCCTTCATGAACTAGTTTAGGTTGAACGTCTTTATATAAAACACACAACAAAATAATAACCCGTTGTTGATTCACTCAAATCAGTCTTTATACACATCTGCATTCAAAATCCATCAATTCTAACTTTACGACGCATTAAAACCTCAATGCCTAAAATTACCAAGCTTATTCATCTGAATTCCTAATGAGTTGCTTTATGGCAAGACCCCAAAACACAAGTTAAACAACGAAAAGCATCCACAGCGTTTCTGT
>QXVZ01028445.1:0-22177 GCA_008931825.1 Phallusia fumigata
GCAAAAATACATTCCTACATAAATTCATACCACGCCCGGTAGCAACAGTTTGTTTACTTACGCTTAGTGATTCTTAACCAGGGTGGAATTTCCAATTTGTAGTAATTTCCACGTTATTTATAAAAGGGGAATTGGTTCTTTTCCAGTGGTTCCAAACCTTTTAATATTACTTTATATGTCATTTTTTGTCTAGTAGGGAGGAATAAAAAGTTGCAAAAAAAGCGAAAGGGGAATGCATCAAAAAAGGTTGGGAACCGGCACTTAAGCTTATGTCCTGAATCAGTTTGTTTATTTACAAACCCATCTTTAAAGACCATGTCTCCTTATAGTTTCAACCAGTAAAAAGGTTTTCGTGTAACAATGTCGTTTTATCAGCATCAGGTAAACATTTCACCCAGAGAACGTCAGTTGAGTTGAGAATCCCGCAACGTCACACAAACTATTCCAGAATCTTCTGATCAGTAAAAAATTTCAAATTATAGGTCACACTGAACATTTCCAAAACGCGTTCTCCGGAGCGCCACCTGGCGTCCGCGAAATATCTCTGGCAATTTATCAAGGTCTCTGGGCGTTCGGAGGGTGGGACCAGCTCAACTGTATGACAGAAGAAGTAAAGGTGCGTACAACTTAAAAGGGTTGTTACGCATAACTGACCTACTTATTAAATCTGAAACCCCATATGCCATACAGTGCTCCGCAACCTTTTTACTGATGTCACACTTAAAAACTTTCAAAGAATCGGTGGCCCACCTCCACCTGTGTATTGCGCCAGGGCAGCTTTTCGAAGATAAATAAATTCCATTATCCGGAGTTTGGATTGGCGAATTATTCATATTTTGTAACGTTTAATTTTGCCAAGCACTGGTTGTATCCTCTTGCTTTGGGAATCCTTGCGGAGTATTGCCAAAGGTTTAATTTTCCATTAGCTACTTTGTATCCTTATGCCTGCATATTTTTAGGACCCCTACCGCATTGTTCCAAGGGCGGTGGTGACTGGAATGTCAATTGTCACCGGTCTTTATTTCCTCACAAACGTTGCTTATTTATCTGTGATGTCACTGGACGAACTTCTCGCTTCTCCAGCTGTTGGAGTGGTAAGCACTTCGACCACAATTGACTTTAACTTTTGTATTATAAAGTAGTGTCAATTATTATAAATTTTAAAGTAATGTCAAAAGTAGACGTGTTAGGCTGGCACTGTTTGACTTGAATCGTATTTGATCCAGATTAAATTACACCTGAAAAAACTAGAGATCAAATTCTTGGCTAATGCAATGCAGTAAAGAGGACCTTTCAATGTACTGAACGTTAAAGGTATAAATGCCAATACTCATACTGTACAATTCATGCATGTAAAGCCCCAATGTGCAGATGTTAGCAAAAAAATCCAAAGTTTTTTGTACATGCGTTTGCACTTATATTGGTCATTGGTTTACGTGATGAAAAATATAGTCTCACGAGGAAGACACGGTCTTCAAAGGGTAACTTAATGCAAAACATTACGGCTAGATAGTTGTATATAGCGAACACATTGCAAAGCAAACGCTTCAACAATCGCTGTTGTCATCATCAAAGCATCAGATCATCAGTATTTGCAAAGAACTTACACCAAAAATCTCATGTGATCGTTCTAGACCTTTGCTGATCAAGTATTAGGAGTGATGTCGTGGGTTATCCCCTTGTCTGTCGCGTGTTCCGTGTTCGGTACCAGTCTAGCAATCTGCTTCTCGACTGTGCGTATAATGTACGTAGCCGCGAGGGAGGGTCAATTCAACCAGGTGCTAGCCATGATTCACGTACGAACTCTTACACCTGCCCCTGCTGTTATTCTCATGGTAAGTATAGGAGCGTTTTACATGAAGGCGCAGCTCTAAGAGATTTTCTAGGGATAACCTATTTGAATGTACAACTTAGAGCAGGCATGTCAAACTAAGTTTGATTCAGAGGCCAGATCCAGACCATCTGATCTCATGTTGGCCGGTCCTGTAAAAAAATTGCAAAATAAACTCTGGTTGAGCTGTTGCCCCGCGACCTGACTACAGAAGCGGTTGATTTTGGGGTATTTTGAATGATGAGATTTAGGGGTATTAAATAAAAAAAATCATAACTTTTGACAGAAATGAGGTAAGGGACTCATTTACTGCCAGACTCAGAAATGTATGCCGGGCCGTGTGAAATCATCAAGGTTTGCCGCGCCTGTCTTAGACTGATTTTGCAAGAGAAACCTCTCTAAATGTACCACTTAAAAATTTTGTGCCTGGGTTTGTGCGCCTTGATCACAGGATAATTAATGTTTTTTGTTTCAGGGCGTTATATCGATGTTGATGCTTATTCCGACCGATTTCGACACTTTATTAGATTTTATGAGTTTTGCTAGTTGGTCGTTTCGATGCCTGGCAGTGGTGGCGCTGATCTTAATGCGTTACAAAATGCCAGACCGTCCCAGACCATTTAAGGTAACATACAAGTCGAATATTTGCACATATAAAACGTTTTTTTTTAAAACTTAAAAGTATATTACTACCTGATCTACAGTGCATAATGTTTCGTTTTTATTGGTTTTCAGATATTTAATTTGGAACCGCATTTTATGGTTTCCTAAATTTTAATAAGCGAAACTTTGAATTACAATCAATTTTATTTACCAAATGGATGAATTATTTATTTTTCACCATTAGGTTTTATTCAGTTATTTCAAAAATTTTGTTGTTCAAATCAAATATTTTCAGGTTCCAATTTTTATTCCGATAATCTTCGTCCTCTCATCCGCTTACCTGATAATTGCACCGATTGTCGACGATCCGCAAATTCAATACCTGGTCGCTACGTGTATTGTTTTGCTGGGACTCGTCTTCTACATTCCTTTTGTGCATTTCAAGAAGCACAGCTTATTTATCCGTAAGTCACAACAACCCAAACAAGATTTGTTTTTTCATATTTTCATACCATGGAACAGTGGTTCCATGAAATTGTTTATTTCCGTCAGTGGCGACCTCTCACAAGAACGTGATAATTTACATGGTTAAGAGCAACAGAAAATTTCGTTTTTATTGTCGGCTGTTCTTCCGCAACCCTTTTCACCAAATATTTTTGGTAGATTTGAAATAATGTCAAATCATTTTATGTCGGACCGGAATTTTTTCGAAGTCAAATATTTTGCATTATTCATTCCTATAGTTTCACAGCCATCCCAGCGTCAGTAAATTTTTTTAATTAAATTTTGTTTTGCAGGGCGGGTGAACTTGTTTTTCCAGAAACTTTTGCAAGTTACACTCCCCGATGCTGATGTGTGACCAGAACACTGTTCGGCGTTAAGAAACGCACTTGGTAGGTTTCTTAAATTCTAAAAAGGCTTTTAAAGCGTCAGCTGCTGTGCCGAATCTTGCAACGAGCGTTGGTGGTGATGTGCAATACTTACAACTTTGTTTTTGAATTACACAACGTATTTAGATTCGCCTATGCAACAGCAATATTTGTGTTTTTCGCCCACATATATTTGCCTAGGTATTACACATACTAGAGCATTCGTTGCATTTATATGATTCAATCAAAAAATTAACAATTTTTCTCGTTAAAATTACTTTTCTGGAAAAATGGTGGAACGCAACAACAAAAAAGACAGGGAACCACCAAATTAGACGTTGCGGCCGAATCCCCATCATGTCACTTGGGGGCGTAACTATCTAAGCCAAGTCAGCATAGGTGATCGCATGTATTTCATGCACGGTTACAAACGCTTTCATCATGTAGCTCAGATAGACCCAAGCACGACCAACAATAAAATGGTGGCGCTCGAGAGTAATGGCAACAGCTTCAGAGACGGAAGTGATATCAGGGGGCTTTTAAAACACTTTTGAAAAATACAATTAGGGGGTCAGGTGGATCCACAATCGTTACGTTAGTCATCAGTAGACCAGAAGCACATACATTATTCAGCACAAGCGTGTCGCGAAAACGGGCGATAGCTGTAGGACACGGAAACACTGCTGGTAACTTAACCTTACAGTACTAACAATCGCAAAGGTGTACGGCAATACATAAACAACATAAATGCACAAAAACAGACGTCCAACAATAGGCAGAAATATGAAACTATAACGCTCCTAAGCAGTGTTCGCTACAGCTAAACGTTGCCCCACCATCAGATATTACTTCTTGTAACGACAAGTTGTCACGGTTTTGCCACCCAAAAAGGTTAAAATGTATTGTTTTAATTATATTTCGTTTCTGTCCATAAAATCGTAATCATAAATGAAACATTTCACCAACGGCGCAGAAACAGGAAACGACTGCATCGTTCGCAGCGTTGTGGCAACAAAACAAAATTACTGTCCACATGCATAGGTTGAGTAGTTATGTTAATGTTCTTTGATAACAAGTAGGCTCTAGGTGGCATTGCACTGTGTTGAGCTTAAAGATAATGAAGTCCTAATTTAAAAAAAAGGAGAAATCACTAAAATATGTGCAATGGCAATACTGTATGTAGAAAGTCACTCCTCTGGTTTGCAAATACTTGTTTGCATTGTAATTTGCAACTGGCTTATGCTTGTATTACTGACAACATGAAGAACACATCTGAAGATGGAAATCCCTGACCTATATTGCTACATTGAACAGGCAGCTGCATCACACTGCAAAAAATAAACAACCATCATATTATGCCAAATAAAATAAATAAAAGGTACTTAACGAAAGCTTACTTCTGCTGGCTTTTCATCAGCCCCATCAATTGCAGCATCAATACCAAGTGCTTTCAAAATTTCCGGATTCTCCACATGGTCACTGCCCTTTTGCTGCTTAAAATTTAACAAAACTTCTCCTCCTGTTGACGTGATCATTAAACATGATTAACGGTGGATATACCTTATTTATAATTTTGCAAAAAGTATTTTTGTACCTTTTCTAATCACAAGTAAGCCACCCATCTGATACAGGTCGCCCTTCAGGTTACCACTTATGCCTTCTTCTTTGGCCTTTTGGTTCAATAACTGTGTGTCTTTATCTTTTACAGCCATTAAAGCACCCACAAATGAATACTGCTGATAGTCTAAATCTTTGTAACATTTCTTCTGTTCATCAATATAAAGTTCTAAAAGATATGTAAATATTGTTTGCACAGGAAAATAAAACACTGGGTTAATAAAGCACATTTTACTTAACCGTAAAAAGTGTGTAATATTTAAATTAAAAGTTAGGTTTTTCGATATATAACTTACCTCCAGAGAAAAGTTTAGAGTTTAAAAATTCCTCTGAACCCTTTTTTTGAGGGCTAATACCAACCAACTTCACATTATTGGAATCAAAGATTGGCTGCAGGCGACTTATATTTTTTGCCAGCCATCGACACACTGGGCACCCATACCTTCTCAGGAAGTAAATAACAACATCATTGCTGGCCCAAAAGCTTTTCAATTGCACATCCTAAACATAAAAAAACAAGTTTCACGAACGATACATCAGTTACGTTTCTACTGGTGCAATCACCAGATAGGTTTGAGTTAATGCAATTTTGCCCTATTGTTAAAAACTGAATGCGTTAAATTTTAAACAAGCATTGATGAAACTAGCACAGAAAAACTACCATAGTGACTTGTCAATTAATAACACTTACGTTGCCATTAGGAAAATGCTTGACTTGGTTTTCACCGACGGTCTGTAGTATTTCCGACATGTTTCTTCGTAATTGATAAACCACACCCAATCTCATTACATAAGAAGGCAAAATTGACAAGTAACCCAGTTTTCAAGCTTCAACTTGTTTTTATTGCTGGTCTCTGTTACATAACAATCGTCACGCTCGAGTGAGTATCATTTTGAAATTGCTGCGTCATTTGCTGAGTAATTATTGACAGTCATGAAATATTTACTGCATTTTCTGTTGTCGAAACGTTTGCAATACAAAGTATCACTACATGCAAGTTCTCTGGCAGTTATGTTTCTAATTAAGCTACTCACAAGCGAGGTAAAATGAAATCGTGGCTCAATTCGTATTAAATAACTTATCCTCTGTAGATACCCAATTTCGATTCAAAATCGTCTATATACTGTATTTTCGCTTGGATAACCACATTTTTGGGTTAGTGTAACTGATCTGTGCTCGCAAAGATGTGGTATCTAATCCTGTCTCGGTCGCTTGTGTTTACTTAACTGCGGCATTGCTCCAACTCGGTGGCATCCAAAAACGGAACTGCAGTAAGGCAGGCAGGCCCACCTAGGATAAAACCAAACAAACAGAATATGGTCGAACCACACACTAGTCAAACTTTCAAGATGCTTCATCTACTTTGCTTTTATGAAGCAACATTTCAATTTTCAAGTGACGTAGCAGACTGAACTTTAAAGACTCTCTGTGTGAGTGGGAAAAAGGGAGGTCGCGTGCAACTGGTGAAGCGTAGCCGATCCCAACAACCCGCGCACATTTGGGGGTAACTTGTGTATTCAAGCTGATGAGAAACCGACGTTATAAAGAGCTTTAGGATAATTAGATGAACATTGATATGCAGAAACGGGTAGACATATGTTGTTTGTAACTCGGATTAATTTCAACAGCAGGTCTGTTTGCATAGTAAGCGTCTGTGTATTTTAACAGCTGGTTTTTACATGGCATTTGGTATCTAGCTACTGTTTGACTTGTTTAATGTCGAAATCCTGTTGTGGATTTGTGTCGGACCGTCCATCATAACTACAAGCACCGCAACCTAATACAAGCTTTAAAAATTAGGAAAATGCGTGGATCTTTTCGTTATAGTCAGTTGGATTAACTCGGGGTGACTGCTTAGCTGAATTGCGGCTATTTGCGTTGTGTTTTTAGTACTTTAAGTTTGTTTAATGTAGTGGCAACTGCGCCAGTTTAGAAAATAATTATTAACCAAATGTCTGACAGCAGGAGTTCCAATGTGAAATAATAATGGAGCAGCAGTATCAGTAAGCCTTTGTTCTGTCACAAGCGAATGTGGGACAGCTGTTGAGAGGCTTGTCGTATGAAAAGAAAAGAGCGCGTCTATTTGCCACAGAAGGACGCTTGCAACGCTGGAAAAGCAGATCCTGTAATTCAGCGATGACTTCAGCTGAAAAAGGTAACAGTATGTTGTTGATTATATTTGTAATAACTTGCTTTAGATTGGAAAACGTATTTGCAAGGCGTGAAGCCAATGCTCATGTTTCACTTTATAAGGAAATCGCACGTCTCCTGTCTACAGTGAACAGGAATTGTGTTGTGGGCGTTTCATGTGCTTTCCGTGGCATTTCGCTATTGTAACTTCGCACAATCCTGGTCTGGGTGGATTTGGTTGTTTTGCGACAAAAACTTACTCGCGTCGTGTTTCTCAAGGCTGATTCACACCAGTGCGTTTAACAGTCGCGGTACGGTTTTTCGATCTCGTGGCAAGCAGCGGGTCATTTACACCAGCCGCGACCAAAGTATATCAATTAGACACGGCCAAAGTGTTTTATGTTTGATAGATAGACTTTAGTCCCGGCTGGTGTAAATGCCCCGCTGCTTGCCGCGAGGTCCAAAAACCGTACCGCAACCAATAAACGCATCTGGTGTGAATCAGCCTTTACTCAGTAAATACAACACAAGCCATCAGTCGCAGCTTACAGCCTTGTGGACCCAAAATGAATGTTTATCCACTTCAGCTCGGCAAACTGTCAAACTGGTGCAGGGTTCGGTTACCAACGGTCCATTGTCCAAATTTACCCAGCCAAGAAGCGCCTTTGCAAATTGCCTATTTACAATACATTAGTCATGGGAAACTGTACTTATATTACTTAAATCGTGTTTTGTGTTTTTGTTGTGGATTGTTACAGCTTATGTTTGCAATCATCTATATTTAAATAAGCAGATAATTGATTAAAATACCTAAATTTGCAAGTTTTAACGACATAATAAATGAACTTTGGCAATTAGATAAATTTTTACATGCAGAAACGTGCAGGCGTATGTTGTTTTTAACTCGGATCATTTTGAACATCATGTCTGCCTGCATAATATGCGTCTGTGTATTTTTAATAGCTTGTTCTGGCGCATGCGCAATAATAAACCATGTAGGAAACGGAATTCTAAAGTGGAAAACTGGTAGGGGCCACTGAGATCTTGCTAATCTTTATTTTGTCCCGCGGCAAAGGTTATACACCCCTGAACTAATTTATTATCGTTTCAATATGTGTTTGTACAGTATCTTCAGCATACGACGATGATAGTTCTGAGCGATCGGTCAAACTTCACAGGCAAGTGGGGTTCGTGGGAGCTGTCAGTCTCATCGTGGGGACTATCATCGGCTCCGGAATATTTATTTCACCCAAGGGGGTTTTCCGGAACGCTGGCTCAGTCGGGACTGGTTTACTGGTAGGCGTAAAAATAGGATATTTCTATTTTATCGCCGATGTTAAAAAATAATTGCGTTGTCGTTTCCCTAGCAAAATGTATTGCTGTAATTGCGCCAAGACCTCGTCACGGTACTTTAATATTTGTGCCAGGGGTAGGCAAACTTGTTTAATGGAAAAGACACTTGCGGAAAACCACAGATACCAGTGAACCGCACAATCAGCTTGTGCGTCAACACAGATGCAAGTGTAACATTGATAAGAAAACAAACTTTAAAGATGAGATAACAACTCTTTGTCAATTTGGAATATTACTAATCAGGTAGAAGAGCCACTAAAAACATGTCGGCGAGCCTCATGCATCTCGCGAGCTGCAGCTTGTCCACGTCTGGTTTAATGCTGTCAAAAAATGACAGCGTGAAAATTCTCACCGATCCAATTTACTTCCACAGATGTGGTTCGCTTGCGGAATGCTCAGCACGTTTGGGGCTTTGTGCTACACCGAACTAGGCACGATGATACCCAAGTCTGGAGGGGAATTCCCCATCTTGTTGGAAGCTTTTGGACCTGTCCCGGCTTATCTATTTGCCTGGACTGCCACAGTTATACTCAAACCGTCGTCTCTTACACTCCTGGCCCTCACCTTCGCTAAATACGCTCTTGCACCTTTTTATGGTAAGTTGGTGTTAAAAAACCCTCTTTGGACGTGAGACCAAAGCTCTGCATTTATCACTATGTTTGATGAACCTAACTGAAGCGTTTTGAGAGTAGTTTTTGACGACAATTAATGTTGTCATTCAGGTAAATAAGTCTTGTAAATCGTTTACGCCCATATTAGGCTATTAATGCCTAATAACTTGATGTTTATGGAAAACCATTTGTCAAAACTAACGAAGCACGGACCGTTTAAATCCTGTTCGAACATATCAGCCTGTGTTAAATATATCAGCGAAGCTACAGCACTTTCAACTACAAACCTTTCTTGTACTCCATTCTGTAACTATTTAACGTTGCGCAGCTATTTCCGGCTTGGTGTTTTTTCCTATTGTGTCTTTTGTCAATAAAAATAAAATCGACAAAAAAAAAAAAACTCAACATAACCTGTATTTGTTCATGTTTTCAGGCGACTGTGACAATATTCCTGGGATGGCGACGAAGCTTGTAGCAGCAGTGGTGATCTTCACTGTGGTGTTCGTCAACTGTTACAGCGTCAAGCTCTCAACACGAATTGTAACGTTCTTTGGAATAGGAAAAGTTATCAGTCTAGTGATTGTCATAATTGGCGGAATTGTCTTTCTAGCTCAAGGTACGAAACTATGGTTTTTCTTACCTTTTACAACGTACTGTTTCGTCTGAATTCAGTTTGTCCGCATTAACATGTTTAATGTAACACGTACATGAAAGAACAAAAACAGTTTTAAATACTGGTCATTATGGGTCCCCTTCCACGAAAAATTTTGTTTATGTTTTCCCACCGATTTTAAAACTGATCACATCCTAAAACATCGCTACTATTCAAAATTGCATGTGTGTGGGGACCTATATGTTTATGCCAGCAGAAATAATCATCTCATAAAACGCCAAACGAATTTGGGACCCAATATAATGCGGACGTTGAATATATATCCAACATAATAAAGGAAATTGTATATGTGGAAAACAATTTGGGATGGTAGTGTATGTGGAATGAAAATATGGAGAACGTCACCTCTCAAGTTTTATTGGGCTTTGCCAGTTGCCATAGGTTTAAGTTAGTTTCTTAAGGTTGTCCCCTCGACTTACATTCTAAAAAACAATGCATCGAAAACAATGACACTTGATAATCCGAGATTTCCATGTTTCGTGAATGTTTTTCGTACCAGCAAGACAGATGTTGCGCATTTTTAGGTGGCCATAAAGTAAAAGATGCATGATGCGAAATACACGTGTTGGACCCAAGTTATAATCTGTTTCGAAGCGGTCGGTGTGTGGTTGAAGCTGATATACCTTATGTATGTAAACAGCCTTACACCAGTGGTTCTCAACAGAGACAAATCATAAACCCTAAGTTTGTAGGGTACAACATGGTCATGTTTATTTCCAACCATGCCGGCCTCTACAACATAACATCTGAACAAACTGTCACCATTGTTACGTTTTCCAGATAATTGTCATCGATAAAAGCAACAGAATATATCGTGAAGTATATTTTTAGCAGGAAATATAAAGTCCCGTGACGAGTATTCTTGTCATTTTTCAGCGTTAGACACTGGCATTTCTAGCAGGGCGATTTCGCAATAGTTTAGGAACGTTTTAATACAAGTACAAAGTTTTCGAGTCCACATGGATTGCGAAACCTCCCAATGCAAGTCCTCAATCGTAACCGCATGAGCGCTCGAATACTCTGTGCGGTTAGACTTGTAACTGTACGTTATTGTGCAGCAGCCTTATGCTGGATACACTTCCAACCGATCACGTGAAATCCCCTATCTAGCGGGAAGTGTCACGTACAACACCCCGTCTCAATGTATACGTCGTTAAACGTGGCTTCCAAAATGGTGTCAAATTACTAAAATGTTAACTGGCTTTGGTCGCACAAGTATTTTATGCTATACAAGCATTTCTTTGGCGCTGTTGTTTAAACTGCGTGCGCTGCACAAACAAATGCGTCTTAACACGATTGCTAAGTGTATTTGCTTAACATTGTTGGCGGGTTAAGTTGGTTTACTTACGAACTGCTGATTGCAGTTTTCTTAATCTATGAATAACGCTGCTTAGGAGCAGTAGTTTCAAGAAGTTGTTGTGTTACGCGTTTTTCACTAGCGTCTCTTCAGGTGTTACGTACACGTGTAATGTACCATCTATTTTGTTCACAAAAATTCGCCCCTCTTGCCGTTACGTGACTGGCACCAAGGTTGTTCTGTTCCTTTTTTTAAATGAGACAACCTAACATTATAAAAGAAGGTCCCGGATAAGCAATATCTAAACCTCCAACAGCCGCCATGCTTACCAACGAACTCTTTGCGACTTCGTGACACTCGTCTTGTTGCGTTCCTGGAACTTTGCTTTCTAGTGTTTGTTCTCCATCCTCTTATTTGTCTGATTTTTGCATTTTCAGGCACTAACGATGCCAATGTAGACGAAATATATATTCATTTTGTATTATACCGACTGATTCTGACAGCATTTGAGACTGTTCTCTTAAATTTTGAAATTAACCATAAGAAACATTTATTTCATGTGAAGTTACGCGCTGAGAAGTTTTTGTTTCGTTTTCCGCCAGGCCATACTGAACATTTCCAAGACGCGTTCTCTGGCCCGCCACCTGGTGTCCGGGAAATATCACTTGGTATTTACCAAGGCTTGTGGGCTTTCGACGGTTGGAACCAACTTAATTACGTTGTCGAGGAATTGAAGGTAATTAAATTCCTCTCAAAGAAAAATCTTGTTTGGTGACAAAGAAATACCGAAAAAATATGCGAAGTTCAGTCTGGTTTCTGTTCTGGTTAATGGTTGTTTGGTGTTTGCTGTCTTTCGCAAAACAGGGTATGCAGCATGCCACGGTTAAAATGTACCCTTGCTAAATCGACAACTTACCAATTTTATACTGACCTGTTTGCTGCTTGGTACCATCTGCTTTTTTATGCAACAATCTAAATTAATTAAACAAAATTGTAGGCTTCTCGGTATGCAAGAAATCAAAAACTATAGCCTGTAAAACTAATTACCCAGTTTTAAGGCAATAAACTGTTCTGCCTGAACATACAGTTTGCTGAGACGGCAGAATTTTGTCACTGGTACAGCAGTTGCCTACAGCGAAAACTTAACTCTCTACTGATGGACACAAACTGTTTGATTTGAACAGAATCCCTACAAAACTCTTCCCCGAGCAATTATTACGTCGATGGCAATCGTCACTGGCCTCTATTTGCTCACAAATGTCGCTTATCTTTCTGTGATGTCACTAGAGGAACTTCTTGTGTCACCGGCAGTGGGCGCTGTAAGTATGTCTTGTCGTTCACAATGGTTTCTACGGTAAAATTACTGAGTTGCCGATTAATGTAACCACATTTTTGGAATCTAACGCAATCACTCTGGATGCCCAATAACTTACAAATTTAGGGAAAAAGTTGAGAGCTGTACAGATACATGTATAACGCGTTTTCGACTGTGAAAACAATTTGAAATGATCTTTTGCTTGTAAGGACATTTAAAACTTTTGCAGCAGTTGGCATGAATTGTATTTCCAAATCTAACCAGAAAACTGGGTTTAGCTTGATTAATAGCATAAATGACAGAGAGCTTTTTAAACATTGGGAATTCATTGTAATACCAACGTTTCAACGATCACTGTTGTCATCATCACTACATAAAATTTGTAAAATTGAGCTCATTTACAAGTCAGTGTCTTGCGTTTCAACGTTGCTCTGTGTTTCATTTCTCAACATAACAATGAATAACTTTTTTTGCACAAAACATCAAATACACAATCATATTTACCCACATTTCATTGTCTCGCAGACCTTCGGTGACAGAGTTCTTGGGGTCATGGTGTGGGTAATCCCCGTTTCCGTTACCTGTTCGGTATTCGGAACCTGCCTGGGTTCCTGCTTCACGGCGGGAAGGATTTCGTACGTGGCGGCCAGAGAGGGTCATTTCAATCAAGTACTTTCCATGATTCATGTGAGGAAATGCACTCCCGCGCCGTCAGTTATACTCAACGTAAGTCAGCAGTATTTAGGGGACCATCAGCATCCCCAACAACGATTAAAGCAGCAATAACACCCCAATGTAATCATCGCTTTTAGGATGGTGAAATAATATTTTCCACCACTTTTACTTGGCTTTTCGCATTTTAAACTTTCCATGGTGTCAGAGTCTTTGCCGAGGCTTTTCCTGGTATCGGCAAATCAACTACTTTTAAAACGAAATAATATACCAAGTAAAAATGGATAGTGTTGCAATTGGCCCAAATGTGTATTGCTTGGGTTGGACGTTGTTATATCACGAATGTATAAGTGTTTATACACACTATGGGGGACTTTCCCAAGAGCCTACGTCATAACGAAGGAACGGAAACAAGCAAGTGTTAAATCAACCCTACGTCAAGTGTTCAACACAAACTCTTGTGATACTGTTCAGGGCCTTCTGGCGCTTCTCATGGTGATCCCGAACGACTTCGACTCTCTCATCAACTACTACAGCTTCGCCAACTGGGCTTTCTACTTTTTGGCTGCTGTTGCTCTATTGTATTTCCGCTACAAAAGGCCGAACGCTCACAGGCCAGTAAAGGTGGGATTTTAGCAATGGCTAATTCGGCGACTGTCTTGTTGGTTGCAGCTTCAAGCACTTTGGGTTAATACTAGATGACCTTGACCGTGTCCGTTTGGCAAATGATGACGTCTCATGTTAGTGACGTGACAATAAACTGTCCGCGCGGTCGTAAAAATATACTGCGAAACCATTTACAGTATGTTTTCGAAATACATGGAGTGCTATAAAGTAATATTAGAAGTTTTGAAACCATTGGTCTACCTCAAAGGAAATACTACACTTGTCATGAATAACTTAACTGTAAAGTGTAAATTCGTTGGGAACCAATGCCTCAGTAGAAAGGTGTTTCGTCCCCAGGAACAAGAATGTTATACGCACTAGTAATGCCTTAACTTTCCTGTAACCCTTTTTTTTCCCCAGATCCCTATCGTGGTCCCAATAATATTTTGTCTCGCCTGTGTCTACCTCATCCTCGCTCCAATCATAGACGAACCCCAGATCCAGTACCTGCTTGCTGTTTGTACTGTCTTCTTCGGTCTGGTCTTTTACATTCCCTTCGTCCACTTCAAAATACGAAGTGAAACTATACGTAAGATGTTGTTTAAGCTGTTTGGGTGGTTTTATAGCTTGAAGTCTAGAGAATTGTTGCATTTTTACGACCTGTATTTGAACTAACTGTAACGTTTAAAATTTGAATTTTCTTTTTGATTATCACTTAAGCCCACAAACGGTAAAATCTTACTATGTCATTGAAGTCAGTCTGTTTGTGGTAACATCAACAACACTTTTGTTAAGTTTGTTTTTATTTTACTTATTTTCCTTGTCGTATTAGGTTCGCTAAACAGATTCTTGCAAAAGTTGATGATGGTCACAACACCAGATAGTGATTCATGACTTGCAAGTCAATCCCTCGAGCCAGGAGTCGATTTTTTCCATGCTTCACTGTGTCGTGTGGTCCTTACTGTTTATTGGGCGCCTTTACTCGGCATTTTTGTACCTATGAACTCTCAAGGGTATTGGTAAAATGCTTACATGCGTGCTTTTTGTCTTTGCTCTAATCTTTGGTGCTTGGTTTTAGCTGCTGTATTAGCGTTGTTGCTTTCTATGTGTCGAACCAGTGTGCTGCATACCAATAAAACAATCATGTCACTGTTTTATACTGTGTTGGCCAGTGAGAAAATCTTGTTTTTGACCGATAAACTTGGATGAAAAGACTGGCAAGTGACTGCCAAGCTTCCAATCAAAGTAAGAACTTGTCGTTAAGCTTATCGCATTTGATTAGTTAAGAGGCCGGGCTTGCTCCCTTGGGAAAAAACTGAACGTTTATTTGTGTGGTAGAAGTGTTGTCGGGCAAATATTTGTGTATTCACCTTGTTTTAGGATACAGTGGAATTCCAAACAGAAAATTCAAGCAAAACTTGTTGCAATGGAGTTTTTTCAGTATAGTCTAAAAAGTTCGCATACTTTTTACAACGAAAAGACTGTTATAATTACTGCCTTTTTGTCAACTTTTTTCTGTGAAAATGTTCAGCTAATTTCAAGCTATCTTTATGGAGGTTTGTTTTACGGAATTATGTTTCTTTCTGTGGTAAGGTCAATCACACATTAAACTGTTGGGCAATCAGTTCTACAAATATTATGTGGATAGGTCACAAAATAACTTCAATTGCCAAGGGGGTCACGGGACAAAAAATGAAGATTGCAACTTTATGTCGTCATCAAACAAAGGGGAGGCGTGACCTAGCATCGGTTCCGGTTGACTGCATCCCAAGGTTTTTGTTTACAATTTCCAGGTCGAAGCTTTTTGAGTGAATCAGCTGATTCGGCAGTACCTTGGTAACAAAAAGACTATTGTTTCGCCGCCGTAATGTTTGTACCGAATTTTATGTGGTAAACTTTTGTTTTAATTGTAGAAACTGCTGCTAGTTGTCGTAATTTTTCCGAAAATGACATTCAGTAAATCTTTTTGAACAAAATACTGCATTTGTTTTTTTGTTAGGTTTTAATCAACAGAAAGGTTATACTTTGTGTTATTTAAAGAAGCGTTGTGTACATAGGTACTTTTTCTCTTTGTGAAAAACTTTATTGCTTTCAGTTACTATGCATTGCCATGTATAAATTTTCAACATCTTGGACAGCAGTATAAAATATGAATTGTGCATCAATATTAAAAACAGTGAAAAAAAGCTGTTAAGGCAGCTGCTGTTCACCTATGTTATTAACTATCTTGTGTTAGTATATAAAATTGCTGATTTTCAACCGAGTCATCAAACTGCAAAAATTTGTAAACCTTAATCTTAAAGTAATAGGAACTTTGGTTTATTACAGTAATCTGATTGTGCTAACTGTACACCTTACGATGCTGGTACATTTGCTATTTGTGATTATGTTTTAGGATATTAGTTTGCGAAACACTGCAATACAACTTTGCCCTTATGCTGCGCTAGTTATTTCTATCTTCTAAAAGAAGAAGCAATGTCTGCATCTGCTGTTAGTTCGGACAAAATGAGTAGTCGCCGTCGGTTCGACAGCAGCGGAGGCCGAACAGTTCTGCCAGAACCTGCAAAGTGAGTTGAACTTAGATGGTTAAAAGAGGTTTCAAAGTTGAACTTTTGACTTTTACTTACCCTTTCAAATACATGTTGTCTTGCACTTTTATGATGTGATTGCAAATTTTTTAGATGCTTTTAAACTAAACTTGGTTGGTTTGTTTTGAAAAGGCAATGTTAGTGATGCCTTCATACGAATGGAATGCTTTTCCAACGTGTATCCAAGAGCAAAATACAACAAAACACATAGACGTGACACCATAACCAAGTTTAATTGGGTCCATTTTATAATGCACTTCAGCATTATAGCATCAACATTGTGGATGTCATCATGTAATTACAGTGAAAATATTCATGCTCTTTGCATTTCTGATTTACTGCAAAAAATGTCTAAAATTCGACATACATAAGCTAGTTTGTGTTTTAAAATACTTTTTTTCACAGTGGGAAGTCTTACATGGAAAGCGTTTACACTTTCTTCCACGACTTGAGCCAGGTATGACCGTGCACCATGTGTGTTTCATGTAGTCTTGTGAAATGTATAAACTTTTGTTGTGTATTATCAATTAGTCCCAAGCAATTACAAGTTTGACTAGTCCATTTGAAAAATTTGTAGGCACATATAGAACACATAACATTTTGACACAAAAAATAAGTTTATGTTTTATGGAGGTGGGAATGTTAACATGAATACTTTTCATTTTTTTATTTGCCAGTTTGTTTTCTGCTTGTTGTTTCTTTACATATAGACAGGCATCTAAGGTTATGTACTCCTACTTCTACCTAAGTTCAGACGACCCAAATGTGTAATTTTGAATTTGCTGATGTGGTCAAATTCAAATGCATGGTTGCGAATTTTACTTGTGTTTGTGAGATTTTTAAGGCACTGTTCGCAACACAGCATCACCTGTATATGTGGGCACAAAATACCCCCAAAAAATTTGCAAGCATTATCACTCAAAAANATATTATGTTGATAGGTCACAAAATGACTTCAATTGCCAAGGGGGTCACGGGACAAAAAATGAAGATTGCAACTTTATGTCGTCATCAAACAAAGGGGAGACGTGACCTAGCATCGGTTCCGGTTGACTGCATCCCAAGGTTTTTGTTTACAATTTCCAGGTCGAAGCTTTTTGAGTGAATCAGCTGATTCGGCAGTACCTTGGTAACAAAAAGACTTTTGTTTCGCTGCCGAAATGTTTGCACCGAATTTTAGGTGGTAAACTTTTGTTTTAATTCTAGAAACTGCTGCTAGTTGTCGTAATTTTGCCGAAAATGACATTGAACAAATCTTTTGGAACAAAATACTGCATTTGTTTTTTTGTTAGGTTTTAGTTAACAGAAAGGTTTTACTTTGTGTTATTTAAAGAAACGTTGTGTACATAGCTCTTTGTGAAAAACTTTATTGCTTTCAGTTACGCATTGCCATGTATAATTTTTCAACATCTTGGACAGCAGTATAAAATATGAATGGCGCACACTATTAAAAACAGTGATAAAAGGCTGTTAAGGCAGCTTCCATTTACCTGTCAATCTAAAACAGTGTTACTAACTATTTTGTTTTTAGTGTATAAAATTGCTGATTTTCAACCCAGTCATGAAACTGCAAATATTTGTAAACCTTCATCTTAAAGTAACAGGAACTTTAGTTTAGTACAGTAGTCTGATTGTGCTGACTGTACACCTTACAATGCTGGTACATTTACTATTTGTGATTGCATTTTAGGATATTAGTTTGCGAAACACTGCAATACAACTTTGCCCTTATGCTGCGCTAGTTATTTCTATCTTCTAAAAGAAGAAGCAATGTCTGCATCTGCTGTTAGTTCGGACAAAATGAGTAGTCGCCGTCGGTTCGACAGCAGCGGAGGCCGAACAGTTCTGCCAGAACCTGCAAAGTGAGTTGAACTTAGATGGTTAAAAGAGGTTTCAAAGTTGAACTCAACTGACTTTTACTTACCCTGTCAAATACATGTTATCTTGAGCTTTTAATATGTTTTTAAACTCAACTTGGTTGGTTTGTTTTTAAAAAGGCAATATTAGTGATGCTTTCATATGAATGAAATGCTTTTCAAACATGTATACAAGAGCAAAATACAACAAAACATGTAGACATGACACCTTAACCAAGTTTAATTGGGTCCATTTTATAATGCACTTCAGCATTATAGCATCAACATTGTGGATGTTGTCATGTAATTGCAGTGAAAATATTCATGCTCTTTGCATTTCTGATTTACTACAGAAAATGACTAAAATTCGACATACCTAAGCTAGTTTGTGTTTTAAGATGCATTTTTTCACAGTGGGAAGTCTTACATGGAAAGCGTTTACACTTTCTTCCACGACTTGAGCCAGGTATGACCGTGCACCATGTGTGTTTCATGTAGTCTTGTGAAATGTATAAACTTTTGTTGTGTATTATCAATTAGTCCCAAGCAATTACAAGTTTGACTAGTTGATTTGAAAAATTTGTAGGCACATATAGAACACATAACATTTTGAAACAAAAAATAAGTTTATGTTTTATGGAGGTAGGAATGTTAATATGAATACTTTTCATTTTTTTATTTGAAGCCATTTTGTTTTCTGCTTGTTGTTTCTTTACATATAGACAGGCATCTAAGGTTATGTACTCCTACTTCTACCTAAGTTCAGACGACCCAAATGTGTAATTTTGAACTTGCTGAAGTGGTCAAATTCAAATGCATGGTTGCGAATTTTACTTGTGTTTGTGAGATATTTGAGGCACTGTTCGCAACACAGCATCACCTGTATATGTGGGCACAAAATACCCCAAAAAAATTTGCAAGCATTATCACTCAAAAACATTTTTCCAGTATTTAAAATGAGCCTTGGTCACTAATATGCTGATGCTTACCAAGAAATAATGTCAATATCTGTCATAAATGGTGCTTGACTGCAGTTATTAGGGGATGATGTATTTGTGCAATTGGCTATTATGACAGGTGCATGTATGCATAAAGATCTGCTCAAAATTGCAGGTTATGTGCAACAGAGTTGTAACCTTAAAGCAATCTTCCCGTTACAACACTGTACTCATGACCCAATTATATTTAACATGCAAAAAGGCTGTCAAGTGTTTCCTGTATGTTAAAATGCACATTTTATTTTTTTTGGAGAAATTATTTTTTACTAATGATCTGTTTCAGTACAAACTGTTTTGATGGTTATGTATCCTTTTCATTAATTTGTACATCTCAGGCATACTCAAACTCCGCACAGTCTGAAGAAAAAGAAACAATAACATGGGCCCAGTTCTTCAGCTACACAGACATGCTTGGTTATGAAGAGATGGCTGAAAGTTTCAATTCTCCGATAATACTCGTACTTGGTTATTCAAATGGGATGCAAATGTGGAATCTACTTGTAAGTAAAAAGAAAAAAATATCATTGTTGTTTACATACTGTACCTGCTAGTAAAATGAAAGGCATGTTGTTGAAGATTTTGATTTAAAATAATATTATGTACCCAAATGCATATGAAAAAAATGACATGTGAAATTTGCAAAAACCTTTGTATTATGACTCTTCTGCAAAAGTTAGTGTTGGTATTTATTTATTACTGTTACCAGCTTGAAATTGCACCTAGGTGCAAGTAATATTCTACAAAATTCTACTTCTGCAAATGTTGAACAATTCGAGTAAGATTGCTGGTGATGATATATTTACTCTCCCGTAAAAGTTCTTTGTATGCAAATAGGCTTCGTCGGTATCACATTGAACGTCAGCTTGAAATAGAATTGTGTGTGTTGTCCATTGTTTCTTTTTCCGCTTATAAATAAACTTATAAATAAAAATTTTTTGTTGCATTTAAAACAGTCAATTGTGGTTTGTATTGACAGGGCACTGGGGAAGCACAAGAAGTGTTTTCCATGCGTGAAGGACCTGTGAAAACGATGTGTATTCTTCCACCTCCACCTCCTACTAGTAAGTTTAGTTGGTATTATGTCAGTTAGTGATGTTGAAGTAGAATATTCCCCCTCTCCTGCCATTATAGTAGGTAATAATTCAATATTATTGATTTGAAATGGCATTCGTAGATACAGCAGTGCTAATAAATTCTGTTTGTTTCTTATTTAGTTAATAGTTGATGTTTATTGTGATAAAACAGCAACAAAACCAGCAGCCATTTTTGCAGCAAAATTGTCTATGCATCGTTGATAATGCAACTTGTTTTAGTTGTGCATTCAAAGATGCATGGCTCTAGAATGGTTGCTTCTTTGCTGGTTCTATATTTATCCATAATTAACCAAAAGTAATTCTTTAAAATTGGCCAGATAGCAGGTAAAAACGACACACTTTATCAATCAACTGTTTCAGCAATAACACATGACACTTAGTAATTGTGCATTAATGTATTTTGGTTTATTTTGTGATTATGTGTTTAGATCTGGTCGATGGACTACAGACATCTCGTCCTTTGGTAGCTATTTGCATCGCCACAGACAGGTATCTGTGTGTGTTAACAAACTTTTAACTGTACAAAATGCTCATGCAGTTAATTTTGTAGGTGGTGTAAAAATTATTCCTAAAAAGCATATTTCATTACCAGTGCAACAAGTTCCCCAACATTGTACACAGCATGGAATTAATTATTCATGTGTTGTGGTTGATAACATGCGTGTGTGTCAAGTTGCAATGGAACTTTGCAGGAACTCGTTTAATTCGTTACTAAGCCAAATATTGATTAAGTCAGGTTAAAATACAAGTTCTTTAATAAACCTGTTTGATGTGTCCCTATTATATTTGGAAGTATCTTTGTAATATTTTTTGCTAAGTTGTTGCTCGATTTTGATGATTCTGTAGTTTTTACCAAGAAGGCTTAAACACAACATTACCTAATACATTTTCTAATGTTTGACTGCCTTATGTTGCGACTTGCAGGTATTTCTCTTTACAACATTCAATGTTTGCACTTGCTTGTAAACAGAAATTCTGGTTTGTCAGCAAACTTTGCACCATAGGTGAAACAAATCAGGTCACAATGCAAATATGTCTAGTAGACAGTTATTTCTTCAAAACAAGCAAACTAAAATTAGATTGGCAGGGGCCCAAGTTTTGAAGACAACTGCTAAATTAAATCAATCCAATAAAACATTAAAACTAAAATAATGGATTGTGTATGTGTATCAATAATAGAGGGATACTTCATTCATAGGCTCATTTTAATTCATATGACATGTTTTGCTCTTAACTCAAGCAAGTCGTGTTTTGATCAGTGTCGGAAATCATCATTTTGCAATGTCCCATGAAAAGTCTTAGGTCCGTGTTGAATTTGCTTGCATTGCATTCACAAAAAATGAATAACCTGTAAATTCCACTGCTAAACAAAAATGTTAACTTCCTGAATTCAACTTTTTTAAAACATGATTTTTTTTAGTACACATATAAAACAGAAACTCCACAGAAACACAGAAAACCACAGAAACATCTGACCACATATATACATTCGATTTTAAATCTCATAATAAATACTGTTTTTTTAGCAAGCAGCTGTATGCGAGTGTGAGCATTCGATCACTGAGAAGCGGTGACCAGTTGATGAGACTTCAGTTTACATCAGATGTTCTCAACATGTCGGCCGGACCTGCTCCTGTTTTCCTCGTGACCCTGAAGGATTCCATTCATGGGTTCGACACACGGACTTTGAACAAGATGTTTGTACTGAACGGTTCGTTATTTTGTGATTCACTAACATTGTCAGTATATTGATGCTTCATAGATCTCGCCACTCTTTTCGTATTCTTATAAATTTTTGCTGGTCCACTAAAGTGGAGGTAGCCAAACCGACCGAATTTAAAATTGCAGCGAGGTTTATTTAAGCCATCCAGTGCTGCAGCATAAACATTATCAAATCAAAGTCAAATAAATAGAGAAAAATGCTGGTTCAATGCTACCAGAACCAGGAAAACTACAAAGTTATAAAAACACACCCTAAATTTTTACGTTTGTTGTTCATTTGTGTAGGTACAAGTTGTTCAAGAAATGTATACCTAAGGGTTTGTGAGATTGACCAGATATCA
>QXVZ01028461.1:0-11199 GCA_008931825.1 Phallusia fumigata
CACTAATTATTGGCATTGCTCTTTGAAAATGTGCTTTTTAAAGGAATGAAATATCGCCAATACATCTTGGGTTGTTCGGGCCTTTTTTACTCAAGCATCACATTTTGACTCTTATTTGGGCCAAAGCGAATACGCGTTGTATTAAACCATCCCATTCGTAAGCTGATCGCTGGAACTATTAGATATATAAGGCTTTTGATTGTTACAAATTACTTCGGCAAAGATAAAATGCTTACAGACAAAATTTAAAATGTTTAAAATTATGATTTCTATGTTCTCGTTCCCAAGTGCAACCATGCGTTAAGAAAATTTCCGTGCGAACGATTCTACTGTCAAGCGTAAAAGTTTTTGACCAATCCTTTCCTCTATTTGTGCCATGTGACCAGAGCGTGCTTAAACTTAGCCACGTGCCAATTTCATGTTTTAGTGCAGTAATCTGCTAAAATCGGCTAACTTTAATTGTTTGTTTGTTTACCAAGTGCTAGCAAGTTTCAACCAGTTAAATGTCAAGCCATGTGAAGTGTTTCTAGTAACCTATAGTTTGTTGTTGTGGTTCAATATTTCAACGATATATAGTGTCAAAACAACCAACACCATTGTGCCAAACATCTAGGTTCTGTGAAAACATCTCAACAGCATTCCCTGAATTTTGAATTGTAATACCTTACTCTCTCTGTTCTGCAACCTGCACGCTGTGAACCTATAATTGGACTTTGGATATGGCTGTATTTGTTTGTTGGTCAACAATTTGAGCACCGTTCTTGCATCTTCAACGCCATAACACTGAAAACCACACTTTGTGCTGTTGTGAATTTCTAAGCCCATTAATGGTACTAACGAAGGCATTAGTCTAGGTCTGCTATGTTGTAAACCTACATAGTAATTTTAAACGTCACATCATATCTGAAGAAGCCAGGCTACTTTTTACCAAGAAAAAGGTGTCTGAACTTTGCTTTCTGGCATTTGTGAAAAATAAAATCAAGTTCTAGTACATACAAATCCAGCTAATCGCACAACCAATTTGCCAAGCTTTTATGCATTTATCCGGAACCACCAGTGCAAACAGTTAATGTAAATAAGCAGGGTGCTACTTGACGCTACGCCCAGTTGAATAACGTTGTAATGGCAACAGAGATGCCTTTTTCCTGAAAATGTACAACACGTGCATACATAACCACTTCCTGAATAGAATAATTCGCTTGCTAAAAGCTAGGTCAATTCACACTATAGCGCAGAACGTACGTCACTCTTTCAAACCGTTGTGCGTTAAGTCAGGTGTGTGTGGGAAAAGGTTGGAAATGCACACTTAGACACGCACGCTTTACGCAAATTTGTGACAATAACTTTCTTTTCTACTCCCTAATGAATAAGGTTTTACGTTCTCGATTTACTTTCTTGTATTTTTAACTTTATCGCTTCTACATTTTTGTACAAGTAAAACACAATTTGTTTTCAACAACTGAAGTCGTTGTAGTCAGTGATTACACAAACACTCCTGGAAATCTTTGGGTAGTCAAATACTGGGTGCTGTTAGTAAAGCATTTGAGTAACTCGATGCAAGATTTTCCACTTACAAGCAAGTACCATCTGCAAAGGAAGTATTTAATAGCGCCCTAGCAAAGTGCTTGAACAGTTGCAAAGATACCGCACTGCAATTCTGCATTTACTGCCCACCGAAAAACAAGAGCCCAAAGACTAGATGCTGTCTCTACAAAAAGGAAGGTCAGTATCAAGCAATCCTATAAAACGCTTTTGCTAAACTTGGGTCTACTGAATGATATTCTGGTAGCACCCTTCAAACATTCGAGTCGAAAGTGCTTTCTCCATACAGTCCTCACCAGTCTAGAGAACATGCGTGCGATCTCGGTACCCTCACATCGCACCAACGGGTCGTACTAATTACAACATAACCTAAGGGAATGTCGTGAAGTTAAAATCGATTAAAATTGTTCCGTTTTCAGGAGCAAAGCCGGAGTGAGAAAATTGTAAAGTACGTAACTGTACCGGAGCAAATATGTTTGAAACTTGGACCGATGAAAACAAGAAAGGATGTGACGTAAAATTGAAATGATTGCAAAGTAATATAGACAACATATTTTGGCATATCGCATATTCAGGGTTTCACCATCAAAGGGGGTCCCCATTCCTCATCTTGAACTCACTGCTGCGGTGCTTGGTGCAAAGTTGTCATACGGGGGTTGGAGTCGTGTACTGGACTTTACCTGTACTTCAGTTCATCAAAAACACATCACGCTGCATTCCGATATCTGTTGCCAACAGGCTGGGTGCCGTTACACGTGGATACCAAACAAAATCCTGCGGATATTGTATCTAGAGGTTTTATCCTGACAAAGTGGACTGAGCGAAGGCATGGTTCTCTGGACGGGAACCCATAACAACACGAACCTGCACCTAAGATAGGTCTGCTGACAGCAGAAGAAATAGAAACAGCTATCCGTCAAGTGAAAAATCTGGCTCAACGTCAGGAATTAGAATCTGTGGCATCAGATCTTAGACACTACGAGGAGTTTTCCACTTCAGGAAATATAACTACATTCGAATTAATGGCACTGCGTGAGTTGGAGGACCCTACGATACTGCCTAGTTGTCACCACGTTACTGGGGTCATTATACTTCTTTACCATTTTACCATCAGAGAGAAAGACACAGCGCAACATTTTCTGGCAGCTTCCGGCAAAATAAACTGATTTACACCTGTCAGAGATAATCCAGAGGATGGTTCTGTCTCGAAGCCCATTACTCTATTAGCTGGTGGGATCGATACCACATTGCCACATTAACAATTCATCAAGGCAAAACATGAAATCCTGATGTGCAGTACAATGTTTAAGATCGGTTTGGAAATGGCTGGTAAAGGACTATTTACCTCTTTTACAAAACACCAAAAGTGCTTGCAATCTGAGAAGAAATTCAAAATTGGAGATGTGTGTTGGTATCGATGGATACCAGCACAAAACGAGGCGTATGACCCAAAGGACTGATCGGAAAGGTTTTTCTAGATCTGCAAGGGACTGTGCAGTGAGCTCGAGTTGGGACTCATATCCAAAAACTTGAAGAGGGGCATCCGAAAAGTTTGTTTCCTGTAACGGCTAAATTTCTGCTTATAGCCTAGGTACTGTGAAGTTCAGAAATCTATGGTTTGCTTGTTTGTTTGTTTTTCGATTTTTGACGTAGGTGACTTTAATTTGGGTCAACTCGTTTGGAGCAATGCCGCTTAAGTTTCTTGCTCACTAGTGACCGGGACAGCATTAGAACCCACAACTTCGCGAGCACAAGGTAGTCGCATTATCCACTCGGTCATCTTGGCGGCATTTTACAACTATATTTCGAGTTTAATGGTGTTTACTACAATATGATAAAATACAAACAAACTTGTACAGGTAGTCTAATGTTTTTCTTGTCTACTGTTGATTCGATGCTTTGCTTCCACAAACTACTCCCAAACCACTTTCTTAATGTTCGACGGTGTTCTTGTCCCAAAAAAGGATAACGATACACATGCGCACTAATTAAACCCAATTTGCAATGATTGGAATTTTAATGCCGAACATACATCACTAACACTTATACAATTAAGCACACGAGAAAGTTAAGCTAACAGAAACGATGTGATTTTAATTATTTGAGATACAAACGATTAGGCGTGAAAAAACAAAAATTTAAATTTAAAACATCCGTGGAATACTGCAACAAGAAACAAAACAATAAGCCACAAATTACCTCTAAAATTGCACAAAATCGCATCAGAAAAATACACAAGCAGGCAATTAATAACTAGGCACGAGAAATTTCGTTTGCTGGAATCTGTGAACGGTTTAAACCCTCGTGTCCATAAAAAATTAGTTGATAATTGGAACAACAATAAAATCGTATTAAATGAGAGGCTAAAAATTTGATTTTCAATTAATTTTAACGCAGTAGTACTTGGAATGGAATGCAAACGCTTGTAAATATTTCAACTGGATTTGTACAACCCGCGCATTCGGAGTCGTTTCGGATCAAACGGACTTTGCAAATACACCCTCGCCTTGTGTTTGACACAGTTACGTTCAATCTCATAGTTTCCGCCAAGCACATAGTCTTCCGCACTCACTTGGTCGTTGTCCAAAACGTCAACGTACCTGAAAACAAAATAAAAGGGAAAATTTATTAAACCGTTCTGTTGTAATACTAAAGCAATAGACAATGTATAAATGTACTCTGTTTTAACGGATTGCAAAACACTTTAATGTTTCGATGTACACAACAATTTCACGAACTAGTAAAAGTTGTCAACAAAAAGTTGGTTAAACCGCTTTCTCGGCCTGCTATTGCTTGAAAATGAAAATCCGTATCCAGACCTTAGCTTAATCTTTTACAACAAGTGATATGTATGCTTACCCCATGCCTACACCCTTGTTAAAATGAAACGCGTGGACTCCGTTGCGTGTAAAACCAACAACCTTCCCACTTCGCCATATCGTCTCCTCTCCGAACAGTTGAACTTCGCTAAAAAGCAAGAATAAAGGTCGTCAGTTGGGATTTTACAGGCGGCAAACGAATTGAACGCATTAAGACGGATCACACTTACTCGTCAACTGTAAAATAGGCGAGGGACTTGTTCGGACGCTTTCCCCTCATTTCAGCTACTGCAGTAGAACCACGATAAGGTCGATTGTCGTCACACAAGTGTAGCAAGCGCGCCTCTAGTGGCGAGTCATCGGTACGCAGACTGTGACCCCAGTGGTGGAAACCTGACAAACCACAAAAATAAGATAGTTCTTCAAAAACCTAAATTGGTATGGGCAAATAGTGGTGAGAATTTTTGGTTTTCATTTGATATCAAAACTACTAATGCACCGTTCGCGGAATTGTACACATTCAAATGGTGCTCAGGGTTCGGGTTAAACATTTTCTTGCGGGTTCGGGCGGTTCCGGTCACGGTTGTTCACGAGCGGCCATTCGACCGAGAGTAAGTAATGTACCGACAAACGTCAAAATCTATGACACCAAAGTTGAAACGGCCAAACTACTGATCAAATGTAATTTCGACACACAAACAACCTGTGCACAAATTATGATTTTTTATAATCTATAGACCTTTTTGCCAAACGTTACTGCTTACCTGCTTCAATGCTGAGTGATTCCATTGCGCGATATCCTGCGTCACATCCACCGTGCTTCTCTGCTTCTCGCATGATTGCTTTATAAACTTTGACAGCGTGTTGACTCTCGCACGAAATTTCATATCCCATTTCCCCCACAAACGAAAATCTAAAAGATAAATGGCAAGTTTCAGGTATATTACCGAGAAATGGTATATGGGTACCAAAGTATGTCAACTTGCCCAGTGACTCCTACTTCAATTCCAGCAATGTTGCTCAAGGCAAAATGGCCGAATTTCAGACTTTTCGGGAGATCGCCTTCAATCAGCTCCTTCAGTACTGTTTGACTATACAAACATATGCAAAAGAGTTAAAAGTAAGTTTACAACGCACGCTCTCCTTCTTCCTTCAGCAAACGACTGTGTATGCAACTAACCCATTTGCAGAAGAGTAGCCAAAAAATCTGAAAACTGTCCATTACAACTTTGTAAAAGTTAGTAAACTAACCTTTTCGGTCCCTGCAAGCTTAACATGGCAAGCTCCTCAGTTCTNTTAGGGCAAAATGGCCAAATTTCAGACTTTTCGGGAGATCGCCTTCAATCAGCTCCTTCAGTACTGTTTGACTATACAAATATATGCAAAAGAGTTAAAAGTAAGTTTACAACGCACGCTCTCCTTCTTCCTTCAGCAAACGACTGTGTATGCAACTAACCCATTTACAGAAGAGTAGCCACAAAATCTGAAAACTGTCCATAACAACTTTGTAAAAGTTAGTAAACTAACCTTTTCGGTCCTTGCAAGCTTAACATGGCAAGCTCCTCAGTTCTGTCATTTACATTGTAATTAAGGCCACTTCCACTTAACACATCATTAATGTGGCTTTTACAATATTCCGCAGTTGCCCCTTTGACTGTCAGGTAATAATCGAAATCTAAAAACAGCCAAAGAGGTTGGCTTTTATAATTTTAGCTTATATTGCTGAAAACATTTTAAAATTAGCCTGGGAATAACTTTTTGTCAAGCAAAATTTACAGAAGTTGCCTGCATCTGAAGCTTCGACAATCTTACCATGATCTCCAGGGTCCATCTTGTTCACAACAAGATCAGATTCAATCCCTCCCTTATCGTTCAACATCAGGGTGTAAGTGCTCGTATTATAGTTCGGATCCGCAGTGACGTCACGAGAGAAGAGAATTTTGGCCGCCTTGGTTGCGTCAGGACCTTCCAGCATCAATTTACCCATGTAACTTGTGTTGAACACAACGCAGGACGTTCGGCATGTCATGCACTCTCTACCAATCTGTATAGATGATGTTGTATTGGGACTAAATTTATGACTAAAATGAAAGTATACAGTGTTAGTTGATGCGAAAGCGAAAGATTTCCACAAATTATTTAGTATTGCCAAGTATTGCCAGCTGGATGTGTTGGAGCTTACCGTTTCATGCACTGGTCCAGGATATCCAAACGTGTGATCGTGTTTCAATTGATCTCGATAGCTGTAATGTTTGTTAATTGTGTTTCCATACGCGCCATAGAAATCGTAATCCTTTAGTTTATGTTTTGTGTCAGGTGTAAAATAGGATGGAACTTCACAGCCGTACTCTTCCCCAAAAAAACATCCCCGGTCCAGCAATGTCTTGTTGAAAAACAAAGTATCAAATGAAAGTAACTTTGCTGTCGTGTTTTTTCGCTAGTTGAATGTACCTGGTGAAGAGCATCTTTGCGCACATTTCTTCCAGCTAAAGGCTGGTCATTTGGAAATACAATACCGTAATGTGTGACGTAGCTTTCGTGAGACCTTTCCGTAACCCATGTTTTGTTAGAGACCAGATTTGACGGAAATCTTCTGCAGTAGGTTAATAACATCGATTTAGATTAGACCTTCTATGCTCGGCTAAATTAAGGCGGGAAGGTTACCTCATGTCCCAAGTAAACATATCGAGTTCAGGTTTGCCGGTTATCGCCAACAATGCAATTTGTTTTCCAGCCCCTCCACCCAACATCATACCGCCGCCGTTGAAACCACTCGCGTAGAAAAACCCTCGCACGACCGGGGACTCCCCCACCAGCGGTTTACCGTCAGGAGTGAAGGATTCTGCACAAAAATGATTAAACTTCACTATATTCCAAAATTGTTTAAACTAGACGAGGGGTGGAGAACCTGCAACCCACGGGCCAAATGCGGCCCGCTTGACTATTTACTGTGGCCCGCATCTGGTGTTTGTTAAGTATACAATATAGCATAAATAGTCAAAACCATGTTTATGTATAAGATTCTCTTGAGATGACTCGAATAATATTGGTAATTTATATTCAACATTTAATCTTATTTTGATTTCAAATTTGCCTCAAAAATTGTCACCATTCAACCACTTGCTGTTTTTGTGACTTAACAGCCGCCTTTTTGAGTACCATTTGTAATGTTGTGTAATTCATGCAGCTCGCAGGACTAAAACGGTTTCCCACCCCTGAACCAGACCATAGCAATCCACATATACTATCACTCAATTTCAAGTGTTTTCTTATGTCACATTTTATACATTGGGTCTTATAATTGCCTAAGTTTTTATGGCATGATTATCTCTGCAGGCAGAAACACATGGGTCCCCATAAATGATCGATGAAGATTATGCATTTTTCTGGATAAAATGTTAACACGTAAATTCTCTACAATCCGTTTTCAATGCCCAGCAAAGCTGAATAACATACTACAATATCGCAATCTATGCAAAGCCGAAACCTACACAGCATGATGTCCATAGCAAATCAAGATAGCTTGAACTTTGGATTGGTGTCAAAGAAGTTCAGTGTAGAATACTATTTAAAAGGAATTTTTACCTGGTCCACAGATAGTGCTGCGTATACCCGACTTAGCAATTGAGGGCATTATATCACAACCAGTTTCCAATAGCGGTCCGTATGTATCCCAATTCACATCATAAAGTCCAAATGCAAAATCACTTGCCACCTTTGCAAAAAATAACCAACAAATAGTATAAGTTTCTGTTTTTTTAGCATAGTATAACAGTACAAACAAATGTTGGTAGGACCTGCTCGCATAATACCGGGTTGTTCTCATACCCTCCGACTTGCACAGTGTCGCCCTGTCTCTTAATATACATCGACCCATCATGATGTCGGACGTTTGGCAGCTCATGAGCACCCTCTATCGACTGTGTGATCGCATACGCTTGTCTGTAAACCACTTGTGGTGTCTGGACCCCAATCATCTGTTTGTAACGATTTAAATAAACATCCAATGCTTGTAGTTCAAAAGTAAAAAACGATATTGTTGCACACTGTGTTTCAACGATTTTTTTAGAAACACGAAGTTGATGCATAAAAAACTGGTGCCGTGCTTCTACAGTCATGCAAGTAATATTTTGACAATGATAACGAAGGTTAGGGTTTGTCCAAACTAAAGGCAATATTTATATACTTACTCTTCCGATACTAGGAGCCCATACACCAGCACAGTTGATCACATTGTTTGCTTTAATGGTGCCGAGGTTTGTATCAACCGAGCAGATACGCCGAATCCCAAAGTCATCGGTTCTTGTGTTAAGGCTTTCAACCTTGCAACCCTCCAATATCTTTTTATGAAACAACAACTAGAGAGGTGGCGTTCTCAATTTTGCAATTGCACATACTGTACGATTACTTACATTGGATCTGTATTTAATATTAGCTTTACCACGGATCCCTAAAGTACTTTCAACGCAATTGCTTCATCAAGCATAAACGCATGGGTCCTCACACACGTGCAATTGGTAGTTGGTAGTAGTGTTAATGATAGGGCGTGACTAGTTTATGATTCGGAACGTAAAATTTTAACAAAAAGTAAAGAATAATTTTCAGAATTCAACCAAATCGTTTCCTAAATCACGCCAATTGTAATTTTTAAAATCTCTACTACAAACACAAACCGACCTTTTCCAACGTGGTTTTGGTGATGCGTTATAATAACAGCGTTTCGTCCATTAACAAACCAAATATACGCTTGCATGCTACTGTAACCTTACAGAACCACTGGAAATAGGACTAGTAGTTTGTAATTGTAACGCAGCATGCCATATGCGAAGGTATTACGCCATCGCAGCTTGATTTTACCGGAGAGTATGTTCTGTAAATAATATCAGTCACTTGACTGTTTTTGTTGTAAACACAACTCCCCACGTTGTGGGAGGTGTTGCGTCTAGGATACAACCAAATAGTAACGGTCCATACTGGCCCAGCGAAGTAGCAGAACTCTTCATAACAAATATTCAACAAAGTTGCTGTGACGTGCTATATCTACATCGTGACATAGCAAACGTATTGAGGTTACCAGTGGGCAATTACACCTTATTACCAGTATGCGAAACTTCATGGAACGGTTTGCATAATTATTTAAATATTGTGTAAACGTACGTTGGTGAATCTCTTACTTTCGCGCCGTATCTTTTCGCAGCTTTGGTGTAGGCGGTGCAAGTCCCTGTTGGGTCCAGTGTGCCATCATGGGGACTGTACAGTGCGCCAACAAATTTTGAAGTGCTAAGGAGAGGATGAACTGCAGGTATTTCCGAAGCCGAAAGTATGTGAGATTCGATTCCAAACGCCTTCGCTATCTAACAAACTCATTGTACGTTACAGATATTTCACACCCGGGGCAATACTTATACGTGTTGCTGCTAAAACGTTATGGTTTTTATAAAAATGCCAGAAGGAAAACAATTTCTGATGCAATAATATCCATATTACGTGTTAGTCTTACTGTCGTCATTCTCTTATATGCCTCGATCCTCTGTTGGTTACAAGCTGTGAACAATCCACCCGTCTGAATCCATCCTGTTTCAGTATCGACTTCCTGCGACAGTAATGACGTCATGAGTTTGTGTGTGTGAGCAACGATTTGTACGTCCAATTCGTTGGTTCCCACCCTCCACAACAAACCTGTAAAAATCGTGATAGCCTGTTACACCTAGTCGTTCATTACAGTAAGCGAAGTTGTAAAACCATGACTTTTGGTTTCAGAGAATGACATGACCGCATTTTTCGGTGTTAGCTTTTTACCAGAGGTGTGCCATGTTGTTCCAGCAGTCAATTTATCCTTCTCAAGAAGAACAACCTTTCCAGCTCCAAACTTAGAAAGGTGGTAAGCAGCGCTACAGCCAATACTTCCACCTCCGATCACTACAACATCTGCTTCTGTCGGTAATTCTTGCCTTGCATCAACGCTGCTGTTTCGTGCAAAAAACCTTCCGTTGTTAACCAGTGAGCTGCTGCAAAGGGTGCTGAAACTCATGCAAAAAAACAGGTAGCTAAGTTTTTGCTGACCGAAAACCTACAGCAATTTTAAATGCAAAGATTTTTTGTACCTGGTTAACTTGCTGAGCACAAAACGTTTGGCTGCAAACAAATCAGCTGCAAGCGTCAGGTGGACACGGCCCATTGCATTCTAGCACGCCTATTTTATTCAAATGGAAGTCGATCTAAATGACACTAAAAAGCATGTACAGACACTCAAACAGATACATATGCACCCAGTTATCGTACACGACGGCCCACGACAGTTTCCTCTGTTTAGTAAACAACTATGCGTGCACTTCGGAAACCATAACTGTTTTCCATGAAAACCACAGTAAAAGGGTTATAGCCTACTTCCTGCACAGAAAGATAGCCGAAAACAAACACATCCAAAAGGATAATCGCTTCATTGCAAGACCCGAAAAAACAGAAAATGTTAACAAATTCATTTTTACACAACAAACTATGTGAACTTACCTTAAACATTACAATTTCACTCATATTCCTAAGCCTATTGACATGTATCCCACTAATTATTGGCATTGCTCTTTGAAAATTTGCTTTTTAAAGGAATGAAATATCGCCTATACATCTTGGGTGGTTCGGGCCTTTTTTACTCAAGCATCACATTTTGACTCTTATTTTGGCCAAAGCGAATACGCGTTGTAATAAACCATCCCATTCGTAAGCTGATCGCTGGAACTTTTAGATATATAAGGCTTTGATTGTTACAAATTGCTTCGGCAGAGATAAAATGCTTACAGACAAAATTTACAATGTTTAAAATTATGATTTCTATGTTCTC